>CABFOV010003528.1:12228-36094 GCA_902141375.1 Timema poppense
CCCCCCCCCCACGGGTTAGTCCATGAGTTTTCATTGGTTGAACAAACGCCGGTCGACCACTTCAAATGACGTCACGTAGAACGCCGTGACGTCACAAGCGTGTTCCAGAAAGCTCACGCAACAATAATATTGGTTTCATGTCAGAATCCTGTTTAAAAACTTCATTAATTATAGTAATCACAAGCTAACTCATTTTCTAAGGTGCTACTTTAAGAAAGGTAATTATGTATACATTTTTTTCTTCTTTAATAAGAAGATAGCAATCGGTTGAACGATTAAGAAACTTTGCTGTTCTGATGTGACTTTCGCGTTATGAGGCATTGCATACGTGTGTGTACTGTGTGATAACGTGAAGATCGGTTGAATAAGATTAATACAAAAAAATGTAATTGTTTATTTATTAGAGAACAACTTTAATTTTAACTGCATGCACTTAACACGAGAGGAGTTTCTCGTGTTTGAGAACAAACTTTCTACTGACTCCAAATTTCCTTAGCTCAACCATTTCGCATCAGGTTAGGGTGGGAGTGTAGGGAATAAGAATTAAGAGCAGTATATTTACATTTTTTATATTAGCACTTGTTTTTTGTCAAAATAAATCAAATATTTCTTCAGTAGGAACATGGGAGTTTAATGTTCTTCACATGGTGATATCAACAATCGTTGAATATCTGTCATGAACGTAGCGGTATTAGATGACAAACTATTTAATTGAAGAGAAAAAGTTGTCAATAAATTCCAGGACACCCTTGGCCACAACAAAATAATATACCCAAACACTCAAGCTCCAGATTAAAATGGTTGCGCTCCTTTTGGTAGCTTCAGTCCTTCACCACTACAATCGCTGCGGTTAGTCCTATCAGCACCCAGCAGTGACACTAGCGAGGCCCAGTGTTGAAGGACTCAAGCTGGCAAAAGGAGCGCAACGAAACCCCCGTAAGGTTGAGAGTCCGTTTCTTACTTGTCTGTGGCCTTGGCAGATATTCAACTGTTGATATCACCGTGGGAAGAAAATTTAAACTATAGATTTCTACTAGGGCAAAATTTGATTAATTTTTTGGGGAAAAAAATGTTTTGCTATAAGAACCACAAAACTCTAGCCCTTTTTTCGCGTTTTCTACACTCCCACCATTATATTTGACCCCCCCGGGATTTGAACCAAAGTACTTAAAAATTGGCTGTTTTACTCGAAACATGAAGCCACACTTTATCACCATTTACGGGGAGTTTAGGGGTTCGAATCCCAACCGGGTGCACTGGGGATATTTTTTTATAAAATGTGATTGTACATGATTGCTTTCACATAATTTATTCACGCTTGTGCGGGTGCACTTCCTTCATACTACCCTCTTAATCCCCAGTGGTGGGTCGTAGGTTGTTACCAAGTCAAGCAAGGCTTGGTAGGACTGTACCAGTAAACTGTTTTCTCCTATTCTGTACTAAACATACCGATAAGCCTACAATCTTTCATTAATTAACGTGTGTGTGATTGGTCGAAGGGATGTTGAGAGGGAGGGAACAATTTTACTAGTACAATCCCAGCAAATTTTTCTTGGCTTAGCAATTATTCATAAGCCCAGCTTAACTTTCCACACCCCTTAGATTAAGCCTTTAAATGACTTTGCACACCTGTGACGTCATGGAAAGTCAAGATAGGTTCGCCTATGTTTATGTATTTACGTTTTATTCGTTGCGTTTTAAAATGTATTATTGAAACAAAAAAACATAAATTCTTGAAAAGTTATAAAAAAATCTTAGGTCTACATTGTCACAAAATATCAATTTTTTATCTTGAATTTTTTTTTCTGTAAACATAAACCTTTAAACGTACACAACTCAGTCAATTTGGTTTATTCGCGGTAGTAGAGGAAGCAAGACTGAATAGTATGGTGATGTAATGAGGATAGAAAAAAAGGGGATGCAAAATAAAATTCTATAAATTAAGTATGTAGGAAAAATAACGTAATAGAGACCAAGAAAGAGATAGGAGGAGCAGATAATATAGAGTGTGCAGGTGAGAGGAGAAGAATGGAAACACTTAAAGGAGGAGAGGGATGGAAGTATAGAGGAAGACTAAATTGATCCGGCCACAAGCTGGAAACAGATGATGATGATGATTATGATGACGATAGAAATGTCCTGTAGGAATCCTCCTGCCAGGATCTAACTTAAAAAAGTCATTAAAACTAAAGACGTAGATAGTGATTGATAAAAAGATTAATGAGAAAGAAAAAGCTAAAAAGTTAAATTAATGGAAAGTGAAATTAATGCGTTAAAATCATTTTACAATAAGAATCTTAGGTTAAATAAAAACATATAAAATAATATGAGTCAAAGGGGAGCAAGTAAAATGAATTACACCTATTGTTTTGTTAGATTCTTGACTTGCAGGTTTATTTATAAATATTCAACCATATATTTTTAATTCATTTTACTTGCCCCCCTTTGACTCATATTATTTTATATGTTTTTATTTAACCTAAGATTCTTATTGTAAAATGATTTTAACGTATTAATTTCACTTTCCATTAGTGAAATTAATGCGTTAAAATCATTTTACAATAAGAATCTTAGGTTAAATAAAAACATATAAAATAATATGAGTCAAAGGGGAGCAAGTAAAATGAATTACACCTATTGTTTTGTTAGATTCTTGACTTGCAGGTTTATTTATAAATATTCAACCATATATTTTTAATTCATTTTACTTGCCCCCCTTTGACTCATATTATTTTATATGTTTTTATTTAACCTAAGATTCTTATTGTAAAATGATTTTAACGTATTAATTTCACTTTCCATTAATTTAACTTTTTAGCTTTTTCTTTCTCATTAATCTTTTTATCAATCACTATCTAAGTCTTTAGTTTTAATCTATCAACACTCCTTACGTAAGATTATTTTAGAATATTTTCTAAAATGTTAAAAAAGTCAGTTAAAGCAAATGTCTACCTAGAATAGGAAACAAGAAAAATCAAATTTTGGATTGAAAGTCAATGCTATTTAGAAGCAAATAGTAAAGTGAGTGTTTATACTCATCAGCGGGAGAGGAGAAATAATTAAACAGGGTAAACTGCTTATTAACTTCTCTCTCTTCCTATTCCATACATTGATTGGTGTTCCTAGGCATGATGGTAATTGGGTTAATTAAGTACGTCAAGTTAAGATTCAACCGTTTCACAGATTCATTTCGAATTCACCAAGACGGCTACGTCGTTAATGAGCATAGTGTTAAACATAAAAAAAGTAAAACCACAATTTAAAAAGTGTTTGGACATCACTTGAAATGCAGTATAGCGCACTTGCCCACGGCAGTGGTTGGGTACAGCTTCTTAATACTCGTTTTACAGTTATTATTAAATTATTATTTGAATTACAATCGTACCCTAGCCTCTTGTGTAGCGATTTTAAAAGTTGTAAGACTTAAATATTCATGTTTGAGTACATCCTAATTTTCTTATGAATGGACATTTCTGAATTCTGAGAACTAGAAAAGCTACTAAAACTACTTTCACGTATACATACGTCAAGTCATGTGAACTATAGCCGTCACTTTTATAGATATTAACAATACCTATAAAATAACACTAATAATACTGTTAAATGTGATCAACGTTGACAGAAATAAATATGTTTTTAGTTACTAAAATATCCTACACGTGCCCATTCGTAAGAAAATCATAGTATACCTGTAATATTATATTTTATGGCACCATTTATTATATATTTTAATTCGCTTGGACATGATTTGATTCAATTTAATATATTAACATAGAGCTTTAAAACGTATGTTTACATTTATTGCCAAAGTTTATGATTTACGATAAAATATGCAAAACAACAATAAATAAAAGAATCTATCCATAAGCGTGTATAATCTTGTACCGTATCGAATAGACTTGTTTCATTGAAGCGTACGTACGTCGCTACCGCGAGACGGCAAATATGTCGGCATGTGTGAGCGGCAAGTTGCCTCAACGCACTTAGTAGGCTGTGAGATACTGTTTTTTTTTTAGCACCACGTCTTACTACCCGTTCGGGTTATACACTTAAGTACTAATTACGCTAATGGGTTAGGAATTGGGAATGTTGAATTTAGAGGAAGTTATCTCGTATCTGCGTGGAAGGAGAGTGGAAAACCATTTAGGAAAAACCATCCCCAGTTCACCCGACCGAGATTTGAGCCTTGATCTCCCCTTCCTTGGCAGTCTAGCTCAACACAAAACTAGCGTGTTAGCTAACTACGCCACCGAGGCGGGTCGAGATACTGTTAAAGTCCAGGCCAGGGATATGACGTCATTTTTTTTTTACATCACAGATAATGCTCATGTGGGCTATATTCTTTTCATAATTCCCTAATTGTGGACACTTTTTTATAGGTCATCTTTGGATTTTAGGAAAGATTTTCTTAGTTTGTGTCATTTTTAAGGCATTTATGTCTAAAATGATATGTTTAAATTGCTATCGATATTTTATAAATAAATAAAGACTTAAACGTAAATTGTTTCACGCACAGGTTTCTGAAGGAGAAGATAATGCAGACAATGAACTGTGTACCCTCTTTGCTTGTCTAGTTGTAAAATACACATTCCTGGCGAGATTGCCACTAGGCTAGAGAGGGTTGCGTTGGAAGGGGTAGCTATTACTTCTGAACCAGATATTTGTAAATATTATATTATACTGTACTTAGAAGAATGCAGTGAGTTATTTGTTTAAGGCTTTTAATTACATACATTTTTTAGTTTCAATTTGTAAAGCCCATGTTTAATTTAGTCGTGTGCATTCATATAAAGTTTTTGCTCATATTTTAGGTCATATTTTGTAAATTTAGATTAATTTTTATTTAAAATTTTTAGGTAATCAAAGTACAGACCCAGATTATATCTGTTAGACCCTCAGTTCCCCTAACCGGGATAGAACCCCGATCTCCCCGTCCTCGGTAGTCTAGTCTAACACGAGAGTAGCGCGTTAGGCCACGTGGTCACAGAATCTGGATGGAAACATGTCCTAAGGAGAATAAAGCTTTCGATTATTTTGAAATATTTCGCTAAATATTACAGATGTCAACAAATAAACATTTTTATAACAGCTACTAGACAGTTTTTTTAACATCAACTAGTAGTTAAATGACATCAACAAAGTAAGCAGAGATACATCCAGATAATTATGTCAGCATAAAATAATAAAGTGGGCTTTGATTATTTCTCCAAACAATTCTCTTTGCTTAGATGCAATAAACGAATAAATTAACACTAATTAAAGATAGTGTCATGTGAAGACGACAAAAATCTTATCTACGAATTTGCTTCACATTTAAAACGTGACCTTAACACAGCCCTAGTATAATTTTGTTTAGAAGCTGCTATTATGAACAACCCCTCACTTGTTAAAAAAAAAGATGTCAGTCAACCACGGCATTTATTCTCCAACAGGATTAATTGGCTGCCGGACAAAACTGGAAGCTGGGGCTGAGACCAGGTTCTTTTGACAGAAATGTCTCGTTGGGTTGGTCAAATACCGTTGAGACAGAAGAGAGAGAGAGAGCGAGAGAGAGAGAGGAGATACAACCCCTAGGGGGTTAACTGCACAGAGAGGGTGCTGATGATGCCCTAGAAACTTTTTTTTACCTAAGAAAAGAATATCTCATTTAGGCCTCGATAGCCCCTGAACTAACTCTATCGATATTTTGTAGAACCAAGTCTGATAAATGATGGCAGAAACTAGTCATTTATTCATAGGAAGGAACTTCCTTATCTGACATCTAGAAAAGCAGCCACAGTCCAATTTTGAGAGAATTTTTTTTTCAAATGCCTGAAATAATTTTTTTCAAAATTATTTTCTGAAGAGCACTTTTTAACATGAGTAACAAAATAATTTATTTTTACTTATATAAGAAAAACTTATTTAAGGCACTAGAATGCTCAAGTAGAAATGTTTAAACGCCAGACAGCAAGTGGGTTTATAACGTTACTGGTTGGAGCTGTCTAGCAGTAGGAGAACAAACAGGGAGGAAGAAAATAGATTACAATACAATGTGTTTTTTAATTTCATTTTTTTATCTTTGGAACTCGCCAAATAAAACGTAAATATAGTAACATAGGAAATCCTATCTTGACTTGTCGTGATGCCACGCGTAAGCTACTTCGTTAAGGCGCTAAATTATTCTATCAGAAATACCTAAATTTCAAAAACCAAGTGATTTTATAACGTTCCTAGCACTATGGGAACAAACATGGGAGGAGTAAAATACAAATTACAGTAACATTTGTGTTGTAATAAATGCTGTTCACAAATATCTATTCTACGCTCCTATAACCGTTACCTTTCGTTTCCTGGAAATTTAGCTCTTAATGATCAACAGAAATATGTTGATTTTTGTATTTTTCAAAGGTAAAATGTCAACCTTTAAACTATGTTTACAAGTATACATCTATAGGGTTATAGAAAATAGTTTTGTGTTAATTACAGTAAACAACAAACTCGTGCACTGTCAAAGTTTTTGTCAATATCTAGATTACCTATACTCCATTTGCAAGATTTTTTTTTTTAATTGTAGTCTCTTTTGGAAAGCAAAACTTTCACAACAAACCATTCGTTTTGTAATTACGTTTTTCTTTTAACCGTTTTTACATATTCTGCTAGCTGTGAATTTTATGGCGAATGGACTCTAGGTGGCCTCCTTAAGCGTCTTTAGTTGCGTCAAGTTGAGATGCAACTCGCTTCGCAGAACAGTTCCCAATTTACCAAGTAGGTAACGTCGTTAACCTGAAACATTCGACCCTGTCCGCGTCTAGGTGGGTATAATAAACAGCAGAATTGTTTCGCTCGGCCGTGAAGCGCCAACACCCACTGGTGTGTCTGTCTGTCTGTCGCTGCGTGCATCCGCCCTCCCCTGTGGCATCCAACACCGCCCTGGCCACTCCTGACTAGGGGCTACTCTTCCTTCACAGCTCTCATTGCCCTCTCTCGACTCTTCTTCTTACTGGGGAAGTCACTGGGAATAAAAGGTTCATAAAGTTTGTGATTGAGAGATGTAAATAAACGATACTTTCTCATAGAGTATAGTATAGGTGGAAACAACATTCTCAAAAATTTGTTACCCGTAATACACCCCATTCGCCTCCCTTACACCACTTTAAGGGAGCTGCCTAAGTAGTTGATATGTTATGCTGTACAAGAGTTTGTTGTTTATGGGGTCGCCTATAAACCACGTAACGCTTTGAGGGGGGGAGGGGGAACTCTAATGTCTACATGCTTTTACATGGGGGGAGGGTGGGGTACATCAAAGTGTTACGTAACACAGATATTACACTCAGATTCTAATGTTCAAAAATAATATTATTGTTCATTTGTTCACCTTTGATAAATTTACTTATAGATAACTTATGAATATCTGTAGCGTTGAAAATTCAAGTTTAGCACTTACTTTTTGTCTATTAATATTTCGAATGTGATTAGGTGTATTGTCTGCCCGAGACTACGAACGCCAAGCACATTCTAAAACACGGATTTTCATGTGCATGACAATGACATGTTTTTCTTAAAAATAATAATACTTTAGCACCACGTCTTACTACCCGTTAGGGTTATACGCTTTATTTACTAAATACTCTAATGGATTAGGAATTGGGAATGTTGAATTAGAGGAAGTGAACCCGAATTTGCGTGGAGGGAGAGTGGAAAACCATTTAGGAAAAAACACCCTCAGTTCACCCGACCGAGATTCGAACCTCGTTCTCCCCGTCCTCAATAGTAGAGCTCAACACGACAAGCGCGTTAGCCAACTACGCCACCAAGGCGGGTTGTCTTAAAAAGAAAGGGGTAAATCAGCAAAATAAAAAAATGAAAAATTATATAACCTATTCATAGATGACTATATGCTTTTTAAGAATGATATAAAAGACAAACTTTTTTGTTGACATTGATAGCATTTTATTATTTATTGATGTTATTTTATAGATATTTATATTATATATAAAAATGATAGCTGTAGACCATACGACTTGACGTATGAATAAGTCAAAGTAGATCTGGTAGCTTTTCTAACTGTAAAATCCCAGTGTAAACAGATTTAAACTAAGGGATAGACCACTTCATACAGCATAACCATATCACCCCAGTACCTTTGCCCGCGTATCCACAAGTATGTGAAAATGCAATCCTCAATGAAACATTCTTAGATATTTTTTTCTTGATTGTTAGTTGCTAACATTCTTGTGAAAGATGAACCCTGTAGTGGCGGACCTAAGGACGTCAAACGAAAAAAAATCCCTTAATTTTTTTTCTAGGAAAGTTTTCCATTTTGGAAAAAAAAATTACTGAAAAAATGTGCAACTATTTAAATTATTTCCAATAAAGCAATATCAGCGATTCCAGTTGATTTTTCACACTTGAAAATCGATTGCAGTGCTTTGTGGTAGAACGTGCCACTAACATTGGGTCTGATGCAGACCAGATAATATGATAATACCGGTACTTCAATTATTATCAATGTATTCACAAATACATTCCCATCCCACGGAATTGACGATTTGAAAATTTCACTGGTAAATATTCTTATCAACTCATCGTCATTACTGTTTTTGTTTGGATTTTATTTTCAGTTTACCATAAATAAGGTTGGCTTGAGTACTTGCTAAAAAAAATTATACTCTCCCCCTTTCCGCCCCACTCACCCGCAACCCACTATTTGATGTATGTAAAAAGCTCTAAGTACCATCTACGTCAAGCCATCCCCTTCACAATCTTCGTAGGTCGCAAGCCACCACTGCGAAAAATATCCATATCTAGATAGACCCTGTCTAGTATCGAACAAAGCTTTCTAGGATGTGGCCCCTCTAACTACTGAGACACCCACCTCAGTGGCGTAATTAGCTAACACGCTAGTTTCGTGTTTAGATAGACTGCCGAAGACAGAGAAATCAAGGTTTGAATCTCACCTTGGTGAATTGGGGGTGTTTAAAAAATAGTTTTCCACTCTCCCTCCACGCAAATGTGGGCTCACTTCCACTATATTCAACCTTCCTAAACGCTAATCCACTAGCGTAATTAGTACCTAAGCGTATAACCCAAACGGGTTGTAAGACCCGGTGCTAAATTTAATAAAACCTACTGAGACGGAAGGAAGTGGTCTACTTTGACCGATGCAACGTCACCGCTGACGGACGTGTCGCGAACTGAGCTTTGTCTTGTTTTGAGGGCGTGGGGTAAAGTGCTGAGTTTGGTAGGAAACCACTTCTCCCTTCAAGACGCGCACGTGAGAAGAATATCCAGGAGCGAATTATTTGGCGAGGCATCAGCTGCTTCCGCTTGTCCGCGCTATCTGCTTGGCAGTGTCTTTGGGATGGGGATGATGTCTGCCCAACTGTGTCTTTACTATTTATCTCTAAAAAAGTTATTAATGGTGGCTGTGTCTTCTTGGTTGTGTCGTTGAAACCATATACAGATAGAGCTTACGAACAATTGTTAAGGACATTGCCTACCTGTAACGTCATGGCAGGTCAAGATAGAATTTCTCAGGTTTATGAATTTCCTTTTTTTTTCCAAAGAGTTTTAAATATATAACGTCGAGACCCAAACCATAAATTCTTAAAAAATAATTCTAAAAATTGTCCGCAAGTGTCATATAATTATTCATTTTTTAAAATCTCGAAGCAGTTTTTTTGTAAACGTATATTTTATAATCTATCTACAACTCGCGCTATTTAGCTGAGACACGAAACTTTTGTGGAAGTCTTCCTGTCAGAATGTGGATTGAAAGTGCCCCATTCTTTCTATTTCGTACTCTGACGTCTAAGTGTTACAGTGCTTAAAGTGCTTAGGCACGTCGAGTTAAGATGCAACCTGCTTTGCAAAACAGCTTCAAAACCTCCAATTAAACAACGTTGTTAAAAAAATCTACCAAAGTTTAACAACAAAATTTGAACTTAAGCGTGTATTTTGTTATTAATACTGATCTGGAAGGTTTTTTTTTTAACAATAATACTACTATATAGAATGAGTCTGGTGGGGGGAAAGGCCTTCCAGACTTAGCAATCAAGCATATGGTCTAGTATCTCACCGCTAGAAAGCTCTAAGAAGGCTGGGTTAAAGCAGTCCCCCACTCTCCCTCCTTTTCCTATCAGTATCTGACGATCTTGAAGTAAAGGCTGATAAGCTTTGCATTGTTTCACAGGCAAATTTAACTATTTTCTTCAGGCTTCGGTCACACTTAGTGACCAGTGACAAATTTGTAAACGCTTTCATGAATGTTTTCAAGTTACAGCGACAAAAACACTCGTCTTTATTTCTTATGGAGGCGGCCACACGTGCGTTCGTGTCGCTGCCTGTTGCAAGGTGACAGTAGTATGTTTCCTGCCATATTGAGTTGGACACTCGGTAGTCAACATCGGTGAAGTTCATAACAATCTTCGATACCAAGTTATTTATAAATGGAGTGAATGCAAAATCACCACTGTAAGACGTGAATAATCGTGATTACAATACCATACCATGGTATTTCTTCCCCACTAGGTGATGCCCTTAATTGCCACAACATGAAATACTGTAATTTGTTTATTTCGAAAATTACTTCAAAGAATACATAACTATTGAGTGTCAAAATCCCGGAAAGGCTACGTTCTATCATTTACAAGTGATATTATTGTAGCTTACATACAAAAGAAAAGAAAAGTTTCATTAATTCCATGTTTGAACTCTTCAATTAAATAAAATATTTTTTATTACACTGAAATGGAACAAAACCTGCAGTGCTAATAAAATTATCTGCCTGGGTAATTCGGACATTTTTTTGCCATTAATGGAATACCATCTGTGACATACAACAGTAAATATATATTTTATGTCACATGCCAAAAGTCATGAATGAAGTGCATTTTTCTTTAAAGTATTGTATGTAAAATATTCTTTCAATACTTCATCCATGGAGAATCACGTACTTTTCAGAACTAATGTCCAAGGATTGCATCATTTAAACTTATTTTTTCCTTCAAAAAGTCAACTCCGCACTATTTACCAAAAAAGCAAGTGACGCTAGCTCCCTATACCCAATAGGAAATTAGCCTTCATAGCACCTGTCACCAGGACTCTTTCGATTTGTTGGTTTTGACACTGGTCACGAGAGTTCCAAGGGGAGAGGGGTAGGTCATATATAAGCTGCTTGTGCGTATGAACACACACAATACAAATTATACACGGTGCCGGTCGCGTAAATCTAACAAAACAATTTATTATCAGTGCCGTTAGCATAAATATATTATTTAACACCGCGTCTTACTAGCCGTTCGGGTTATACACTAGCATAAATATAGCAGTACCAGTAAGTCACAGTAAAACTAACTGAAATCTGTAGTTCAACTAAGCTGTATCATGTAAACTTATATCTTCAGTGCTGAAGATAAAATCACTTTAATAAATCGAGTGCAACATTAAAGGTCTTATTTATTCAGTTAAAATATCACACACAATTCCGTATCAATATAATTGGCTCTCGATCACGGGGATATAAATACCAATTATCTCACAATACCGAAATACCGTACCGCTTTAATTAGTGCTCGATCACGGGGCAATTATCAGCTGATTAAACGGTATCACTTCAATCGGCGTCCATCACCGATCCGTAACGTTTTTAATCGACGCCCAGCGTGGACCGATTAATTCAATATCTCTTTAATTGGTTCCCAATCGCGAGGTATAATAATTCCGTATCGTAATAATTGGCGTTCGATCATGGGGCTATAAATACCAATTATATCATAATTAAATCAATATCGCTATAACATGCCATCAACTCTGTGATACAGTCGGTTAAAAAATCGTAAACTTACACCAACACTATTGCACTTGGATCATTTCTGGTTAAAAAGTAATGGTGATTAAGAATTAAATAAGTTCCTATTACTGAACATTGTTGAAATATTAAATGACATTTGGATAAAAAAATGCATTTAAAAGGCCATTATTGACCATTTTAGAATGGTTTCACAGATAAGCACTGTGCACAAATCTTCATTATGTTATAATAGGGATAAACTGCAGTTATTAACAAGGAACATTGTCGCTTTGTCCCCCATTTTACCATTTTAGAATGGCTTCACAGATAAATACTGTGCACAGATCTTCATTCTGTTATAAAAGGGACATACTTGTAACAAGTTACAAGTAACAGTTCAATCAAATGGCATAATACTCACCCTCCAAACCCTTTGGACTCCAACTTCTTCATAGTCTAGTTATTTTAGTTGAAAACATCAAACTAATTGTAAAAGAAATAAAGTAAACTTTTTTAGACTTGGAATTATATCCCCAACCACATATCAAAAGTCTAGACAAATCTAAGTGTGGGAAAGCCACCATATTGGCCGGCATCTTGGATTTACTCTCTAAATCCATAAAATGCATAAATTGCTCCGATTAACTTCAAATATATACCAAATAGAAAGTTTGTTGAACAAGTAATCATTTAAAGTCTTCATATAATTTTGTTTATCTCATCTTCTATTTAATACAAAATGTTAATAAGAAGGGTTGTTAAGTAATGAGCATTATAACGATACGGTATAGGTGTTTAAAAAAGCTTTGTTAAACTTTTACAAACTTGTTTAAATTACTGTACACTCTTTGAAAAAACTGCTAACACAATTAAAACACTACCGTCATTTCCAAAATATATCACTCTCCATCAGAAACACCATCGTCGTATACTTCTTCTATATTGGAGTTACTGTATAGTATACCGTGACATTCACTGCAAGCTGATGAACATTCCAAACCATGTTTTCTGCATTAGCACCTTGAAGTACTACAATCTATCTTGCACTTACATCTTATGATATTGAGCAGAACTGGTGGTGCTGGTTGAAGGTCAGTGAGTACTGGATTTTACCACCCTGTAATTGCCAACCCCAATCCTCAGGTAGAAGAGATGTATTACCTTTCCAATCCTGAACTTGAAAGTAGACTCGTAAGTTATGGAATTTAGCGGCAGTTGAAGTTGGTGGAAGTGACTGGGCTTGAACAGCTTGAACCATATTTTTGTTAGCCACCTTTGTACTTAAACATCTGTATCGTAGTTCATCCAAGGTATCAGATGTCTTTCCTCCATACATGGCACCAATAGAATTTTCCCCGCTGGTAATTATGTCTTCTTTCAGACTTTTGTTGTTGTTGAATAATTCAGCATACTCCATAAATGATATATTTTCATGATCTTTGTTAGACCTTTGCCTTTGCCAATCACAAACAACTGTTTGGTGATGTCACACCCCAAAATAGCGTGAATAAAAAACAAGCCGTTGCAGACACTTAACCCCAATAACGACTTTGTAGTTTGAATGTTCCATTGTCGGATGTTGATTGCGCCACGCTTTGGTTATTGTTTGTATATCACTTTTTATTCTCCATTTTAACACAGAAACACAGAAGTATCAGGACATCAGTGTCGTCTGCAATGACAACATATCTTGGTTCAGACGCACCAACTGCTGTATGGGTGATCAGAAGGTCTGCATCTCCATGTGCATGTGTTGTTTGACATCCAACACGTTCAAAGTTTTCACTAAGCATAATCAAAAAACGCTGTTTTGTTTAACAGAAAAATATACTTCTTCATTGTCACTTTCATGTCCATGGAAAATAAAACGTTAGGGGAGCTTTTACCTTCACTTCTTCTAATGTTAGTGGCGTCCTTAATGGAAGTACCATCCAAATATCCATTAAACACAATCACAAACAATTTACCACACATTATAAGAACGTAGTTGGTATAGCTATTACAGATGTCTGAGAACTGCATACCAACCGACCATGATAATCGATGCAGTAAAGCACTTCCATCGAGTACATAGAGTGGATCAGAAAGTGGTGTTTCTGCTATAGCTATCTGACATTTCTCCCCCTTGGTCCACATAGCATTGGCCAAAGTCAATTTATTTGCTTTTCTTGGGAGGACTGAATCGGCTACAAGCTACAAAGTTTATACTTGAATATACCCCTCTTATCTATGTCCTGTTGTTCAGAAACTAAAGCAAGTCTTTGGAATAGCAATTGTGGGTCAATATTGACGACATCTTGAACTACTTTAATATTCTTTGATCCCATTGTAACAGCCTGTAAATTTCATTTGAATGAATACTTCCAAATATTCTGACCATGCATGGACTGGATAATTAGATCGCCAGCTTCTTTTGCTTTGTCAACGTTGACATTACCATGAGCAACCATTCCTGGTGTCAAACTGCGCAAAGTTTCATCAGTGGAGAATGGGCTTCGATCCAATAAAAATATCAAGATTTTCCTGGTGTCTAAGCAATCTCTTGTCTGCCTGGTGTATGAAGTTTATTTGTGTTGTGCGCTTGTATTATACATGATAGTAGTAAACTCTTGCATGGCATTGTAGACCTCTGTGCATGGAATCATGGATTGAACTCATACTTGTCACTGTACTTCTGTCATTCCTCTTCTTCTAGTTAACCCACCCTCCTGTAGATTTGATGCTTCTCATCAGATCCTGTTAAATGATAAGATCACTGGAAAGAGCTGCCAATACTCGTTACTACGACGAACAACATGTAGACCTTTTTGGAACTTTCTGTACACGATTGGGTGAGACTGGCCGTGACCTCCTTCCTATAACACACTATCTAACTTACTGAAAGGAGGTGTGAACCAGCTGACTGCAAGGCGGAAAAGGCCGCGCCGAAGAAAAACAAGTGAAGGATGCTCCACGTACCTAGTTATTATTTCTTCCGCCTGGACCATTCTAGCGCATTTTACTAGTTCCCAAAGTGCTCTCAATCTTTTTACGCGCTTCTCGATCTCATTCCTTCCATTCCCTCTCCCATTTTTCCTCCCTTACTCTCTGTGGACATGTGATCTTGTGTAGTCGCTATATATTGCGGTGTTTTGTTTGTATCGATACTCATTGTACCATTGTACTCATTGTACATGGGACATAAGCGTTCTGTTTTCGAATTTGCTCGGTAGGTTATGTCTGTTTGGCTCTTTCTTTGTCCTGGAGCCAGTTAGGGACTTAGGTGATGTTTGCTCAGTTCCATACCCCTGATACTAGCAATAACTTAATATTTAATTTTTAAACGCAAATGAAACTGAATTTGTTGATTAAGTTAATTTCTTTTCATGATATGTGTCACTGTTTGTTTCCCGCACATTAGATAAGGCTGAGCAAGTACCATATGTGCCGCTGCTGTTCCTGACGGAAATGGATGACACGGAGAAAAATTGATGCGGTCAACTGCGTGACCTTTCTCTCCATCTCTCCTCCACTCGGTTATAGTCTCTTTTACACACACCGGATGAGAGGAAGAAAGATCATACGTGTCTTCTCTATCTGCTTTTCTTTCATCCATCATTCATTTCCCCCCTTTTTTTAAATACTTTTTTAAAACCTAATTTTGCATTTTAAAAACATAGATAATTATTCTTTTATTATATAAAATCTGATCCCGTCAAGCCTTGTAACAAGTTAAATTGTTATCTACAACAAACTTAATTTATGATAGTCATAAAATTCTTAAGTGCATTCTTCTTTCTCTATAAAATATATTATATAATACATATAAGATTATATAATATAGAATATATGTATTATATAAAATCATTATGACTCTATTTTGTTCAAAATGGTTATTTACGAAGTAAGGGCGTAGAAAATTATGTTTCCTGGGAAGAGGGTGGAATTTGTTAGAAAAAAAGGCTGTTAAGGTACAATTATGTATTTAAATACCCCCCACCCCCTTAGGTGAGATCAAGAAAATCCCAGGAGGTCCGCCCCCCTCCAGCCATGCAATTTTACGTCCTTGTTAGGGATTGTATTACATGATAAATAAAGATGTATGCTTGTTTTACTCAAACATTAACATGGTACAATTAGTGTAGTTTATTAATGAAAGATTTTTTTAATTTGAAGTGTTTTGAAAATGCATTTGATAATTATGTCTAAAACGTATATCTGGAAAGTGTTTTACTTTGTCAATATTGTTTCTCAACGATTTCTGTTTTTCTAGCACCGCGTTTTACTATTCGTTCTGGTTGTGCACTTAAAGAAAGACTTATTTGAGAGTAGTTTACTTAATACAGATTTATTAATCTTTGAAATAGGTACATTTGTCGAACTATTTATTAATTATTTTTTTTGAAACTGGAAGATTGGCAAAGTTTTTTCGGTACCATGTTGACCTCTAAAAGGGGGAGTAAATAGAAGAGGGGAAAGGGCTTTCCATGGTTTTATTACATAAATCCATCATTAATTTACGATTCATTGCCCCCATGATTCACTCATCTGTGGAATCGAAATATTCACATACACACACTCAAACACACTCACTTGCACAAGTGCAAGACTCCACAGCCGTGAAGCTATTGCCAACCAAAATGGATCCATCTCATTTCCGACGGAGGCTGACAATTGAAACGTTGTACGGTTAAGTTTTTACCGCTCTGCGTGGAGCGATCTGTTGAGAAGGGGAAGAGGGATACAATCGATGATTCGTGACGTCACTTCCCGTCACCTGGATGACGAGAGGTCGGTGTTGGCAGCCGGGGCCATTGTAAGAGTCAGAGCGTAACCACTACCAAACTGGGAAACGAACCAGCGACTCGTGACGATCCATCCATGTCACACAGCGGGTCACATATCAACAACCTTTTCATTATCAGCGGGGAGCTACGGGGGAGGAATAGATCATCTTCCTAACTGGGAGACCCGCTGTGCTCTGCTACAAGCTGAAACAGTAATTACAAGCTAAACATGTGTTTGTATAAGTTCTAGACCTCCTGGAGACATTAGAAGCGCATGTTTCTGGGATAAAGCCAAACTTGGAACTTTGCCACCATATAAACAGTACATTTAGTAAGCTGTTGAGCTATCCTTGTTGCAATAACATAATTAGATACAGGGAGTTGTTGAGCTATCCTTGTTGCAATATCATCATTAGATACAGAGGGTTGTTGAGCTACCCTTGTTGTAATATCATCATTAAATACAGGAAGTTGTGAGCTATCCTTGTTGCAATAACATAATTAGATACAGGTTTTTTTTAGCTATCCTTGTTGCAATATCATCATTAAATACAGGGGGTGGTTGAGCTACCCTTGTTGCAATATCATCATTAAATACAGGGAGCTGTGAGCTATCCTTGTTGCAATAACACAATTAGATACAGGGAGTTGTTGAGCTACCCTTGTTGCAATGTGATCATCAGATACAGGGGGTTGTTGAGCTATCCTTGTTGCAATAACATAATTAGATACAGGGAGTTGTTGAGCTATCCTTGTTGCAATATCATCATTAGATACAGAGGGTTGTTGAGCTACCCTTGTTGTAATATCATCATTAAATACAGGAAGTTGTGAGCTATCCTTGTTGCAATAACATAATTAGATACAGGTTTTTTTTAGCTATCCTTGTTGCAATATCATCATTAAATACAGGGGGTGGTTGAGCTACCCTTGTTGCAATATCATCATTAAATACAGGGAGCTGTGAGCTATCCTTGTTGCAATAACACAATTAGATACAGGGAGTTGTTGAGCTACCCTTGTTGCAATGTGATCATCAGATACAGGGGGTTGTTGAGCTATCCTTGTTGCAATAACATAATTAGATACAGGGAGTTGTTGAGCTATCCTTGTTGCAATATCATCATTAGATACAGAGGGTTGTTGAGCTACCCTTGTTGTAATATCATCATTAAATACAGGAAGTTGTGAGCTATCCTTGTTGCAATAACATAATTAGATACAGGTTTTTTTTAGCTACCCTTGTTGCAATATCATCATTAAATATAGGGAGCTGTGAGCTATCCTTGTTGCAATAACACAATTAGATACAGGGAGTTGTTGAGCTATCCTTGTTGCAATGTGATCATCAGATACAGGGGGTTGTTGAGCTATCCTTGTTGCAATATCATCATTAAATACAGGGAGCTGTGAGCTATCCTTGTTGCAATAACATAATTAGATACAGGAGGTTGTTGAGCTACCCTTGTTGCAATATCATCATTAAATACAGGGGGTTGTTGAGCTACCCTTGTTGCAATATCATCATTAAAATACAGAGGGTTGTTGAGCTATCCTTGTTGCAATAACATAATTAGATACAGGGGGTTGTTGAGCTATCCTTGTTGTAATATAATCATTAGATACAGAGGGTTGTTGAGCTACCCTTGTTGTAATATCATCATTAAATACAGGGGGTTGTTGAGCTACCCTTGTTGCAATATCATCATTAAATACAGGGGGTTGTTGAGCTATCCTTGTTGCAATATCATCATTAGATACAGAGGGTTGTTGAGCTATCCTTGTTGCAATAACATAATTAGATACAGGGGGTTGTTGAGCTATCCTTGTTGCAATATCATCATCAGATACAGAGGGTTGTTGAGCTATCCTTGTTGCAATATCATCATCAGATACAGAGGGTTGTTGAGCTACCCTTGTTGCAATATCATCATTAAATACAGGGGGTTGTTGAGCTACCCTTGTTGCAATATCATCATTAAATACAGGGGGGTGTTGAGCTACCCTTTTTTGCAATATCATCATTAGATACAGGGGGTTGTTGAGCTAACTTTGTTGCAATATCATCATCAGATACAGGGGGTTGTTGAGCTACCCTTGTTGCAATATCATCAGTGGATGTGGGTATTGTTGCTTCAAATAACAGGTTTTTTTTACAATCATTTCCAGAAACACTTTATACGGTAGTTGATTTTTTCTCGCACAGACAATAAACAAGAGCAAGCTTTCTGGAGATAGCACGTTTTTGAACCGTAAAACTACGCAACAAGGAGAAGTATTTGAAGCTCAGAAAGTTCCCAACTTGTAGCAGTAGCGTGAAGCCAATCAAAGTCTTGGTTTTGGTTACCCACAAACCCCATCAAACTAGCTTAGAGGTTGGTTGCAGGGTAAGGGGGAGTGGGGCGCTTGGACCTCGGGGGTAATAATACATATTAATTGCTCACCGCGAATAATCTCCGGTCATCTGGGAATAGTTGAAGAGACGAGGGGGAGTAGAGAGTTCAGGGAGGTCTGGGTCCTCTTATCTCTCGTGGTTTGGCTAAAATGCGGACACAGCTGAGGTAATTTTGGACACTCGGCAGGATCTAAAAGGGGTCATACTTCTAAGGGGGGAGAGGGAGTTAGTGACCACCCCCGTTAAGGGAGTGGGAGAGAAAAGCCGAGAGGTCACGCAGATTGTGAAACATGTCCCGACATACCCTCTAGTCCTAGCTTGAAAGTGGTTTTCAAGAGAAGACGAAATAATTGGCCCTTCAAGCCAAACGACACTACTTACAATTTTACAGGGTTTTTTCCCCCCTTAGAACTGTATCTTACAGCCCGTTTGGGTTATACGCCTATGTACTTAATTACGATAGTGTGTTAGATATAAGGAAGTTTGAGTTTAGAGAAAGTTTACCTGCATTTGCGTGGAGAGAAAGAGTGGAAAACCAGTAAGTAAAAACCATTCACAGTACACCCGACTGGGACTTGATGCCCAATTTCTCCGTCATCGGCAACCCAGTCTCTTGTGATAGGAGCCTTAGACGATGCGAACAGCGATGCAGGTACACAATCTTAATTGATCACTCATATTATGTAGCTGACAATTTCAGCACGTCAATCACAGACTCTGCCTTAAAATATGAGTAAAGAATGACCTTGAAAACGGGATGACTGCTAGTTGTGGGTTGCATCATAATCGCCTAAGGGTTGGAAGGATATAGGACTCACACGGATTAATACACAAGTTGTTATTAAAATAGAACGCAACTAAGTTTATTGTTGAATGAAAATCAGTTGGAGCTTTCGTGGATTTTTCCCACGCAAGTCAAAACTTTTCGTTTCTTAACTAAAAACATTAATGTTACTGCATTAGATTACTTTTCCAAAAAACTTATCGAGCCACAAAAAATAATAAAGGCATCGCGGGCCACATGCAGCCTGCAACCCGCCAGTTGAAAGCCCTTGTACTAAATCCTTTTTTTTGTGTACATTTATATTTTAAATAGAGTCAAATTAACATCTTTTTATATATAAATTGTTTAATCGATTTCCTAAGATCAAATCATTATTATTATTATCACCTTGTCTTACTACCCGTTCGGATTACACGAACTTACGCTAATGTGTAATGGTAGGGTTATTGTGAGATGAAATGGAGGACCTACAGTTTAATGTGGAATCCAAACCACGGTGGAGGCCTGGTATTCCCCACATTCCCAAGTTGTGATTAATACACGTCTTACCCGCCTCTGTGGCGTAGTTGGCTAACGCGCTTGTCATGTTGAAGCTCGACTGCTGAGAACGGGAAGATCGAGGTTCGAATCTCGGTCGTGTGAACTGGGGGTGGTTTTTCCTAAATGGTTTTCCACTCTCCCTCCACGCAAATGCGGATTCACTTCCTCTAATTCAACCTTCCCAAGTCCTAATCCATTAGAGTAATTAGTACTTAAAGCGTATAGCCCGAACGGGTAGTAAGACGCGGTGCTAAATATTATTATATTAATACACGTCTTGTCAGAGGTGAAGGAAGGGTTGGGAAATTAGATAAATCTGTGCCGGAACTGAGGATTGAGCTCCGGACACCAGCGCAGAAGACCGACACCTTATCCCCAGACCACCAGCCCACCATCCTAAGATCAAATCAATTAAATCCGTTATCTGTATGTATCGAAACCATCAGTGGCAGCTCGTAGCTAAAATTAGTGGGGGTGCTGCTCCAGAAAATGTTTAGTCTTTGTTTTAAAATTGTGTAAAAGGAAATTTTTTTTATGAAAAGAACATTTATATAGGCACTTGATAAAATCTTAGCAAAAAAAACAACCTTTTTTACTTACTCTAACTTAAATTGTTACAGTTCAATGATCTATTCATTTAAAAATGAAATCCATTCTTCTTGTTTTAATTTGCGCAAAAAGTTCAATAATTTTCTCCTTGATCTATGACAAGGCAAATGAGGAAATTTTTTTCCATTGAAAGTACTGCAAGCGCATTTAGTCTTTTTGTTAAATAAAAGAACAAAAAAAAATGAATCCAATAGAATAGCTGGAAGCAGAATAATAATCTAATTCTACACTCTTCTACACTTTATCACATTCACGAATATGGTAAACGGTTTTTAAGCACAACGCACGCCGAGTAAAAAAAAACTTCCACCATCACGCCAGAGCCGGCACTGCGAGAGCAACAGTGCTCTCTCTACCTGGAGTCCCACCTTCCTCCCCACTCTCCTCCTATGTGCGCATGCGCACAACAGTCAAACCCTACGTCGCTGGCACTGTGAAGCGCACAATTCCATAAAATATTTTTGTATCTTTTTCATAAACTGGGGGATGGCTACTTAAGTACTGACATTAAGCTTAAGGAATATATATTGTACTACAAAAATAAAGAAAGAATTAAATAAAAAAGGACTCATTATATTAAATGTTATCGATAATATCAAGTAGAAATATGGGGTGTAGTAGTTCCGCAGTGCCTTTACACGAGCCGCCACTGGAAACAAGAGCTGTTGATCTAAATTGATCCAGAGAATAGTTTCGAGAGCCTTTGAATGGAACAACCCTAGTCCAAGGTTACTAAACACAGCGTCCCTTGAAACTGGAATAGACTCGTAACCTTCCCACCCCTCTTAAGCTCTTGGCCATTCCACCCATCCCACTTTTATCCGACTTCCTACCAACATTAAAACATTACATTGTCCTACGGACATTAACTACTTGGTTAGCAACGGTTTATTTTTTATCGCCACATAACATTAAGCTGCGTCTTATAGCCTATACTGTAGGTGCCCCCTAAGACCCGACCTTTCCTGATTGTAGAAACGACCTGGAGATATATATATATATTTAATATATATATGTGTGTGTGTGTGTGTGTGTGTGTGTGTGTGTGTGCGCGCGCGCGCGTTTGCGTTTGAGTTTGGATCGCGTGTCGGTAAACCTTTAGAATTATGTAATACATTTTACTTGGAATGAAGGGGAAATATTCAGTTAGATACCGATTCAAAAATTACAACCCGCAAACTCATACCATTTTAAATTTTATTTTATTTATCACCGCGTCTTACACCTTTTCAGGTTATGATAATTATGTACTAATTATGATAATCTGCCGAAGACGGGGAGATTGGGGTTCGATCCCAGTCTGGTGCATTGAGGGAGGTTTTTCTAAATTGTTCTCCACTCTCCTTACTTGCAAATTTGGGTGCAGTTCCTTTCAATTAAACCTTCCTAATCCCTAACATTAGAGTAATTAGTAAATTATATAGGCGTATTACCTGAACGTGTAGTAAGACGTGGTGCTAAAGAAACTTTTAAAAAAATGTGTTTGGGAGGAGGGCCGATTAATTTAAAGGAAATGTACATGCATTTGCGTGAGGAGAGAGTGGAGGAACAATTTTTTTTTGGGGGGGGGAGAACACCCTAGTTGTCCAGACTTGGACTCAAACGCCAATCTTCCCACCAACGGTAATCCAGTCCAACGCAAGAGTAACGCTGTTAATAAATACATCACTCTCATGTATTCATACGTAAAGTCATGGGATCTGCAGATATTACTTTAGATATATGTTACACTAATAAGATAGTTAAATGTAATCAAAGTTGAACAATAAAAATATGTTTGTATGTGATAAAAGTTCCTTTCTATGAAAATTGGACTGTTATTTCAAAAGTGTGTTACATTTTAAATCTGAGTATATTTTCACGGTATCTTAGTATTCGTTCGGTCTATACGCATTGGTTATACATGCTAAGGCAAGCGTGCTCAATCCGCGGCCCACGGCCCACATGTGATCCGCCAGCTCAAGTTGAAATACTTCAAATTACAGACATAAACAACATATTATGATTTTGTTTTTGACGTAAATTCTCGCTTGTAGGGAAAGCAGTGAACAATTTTAAAAAGAGAAATAACTCCTTTCAGTTCTCACTGTTGAGATTAGAACCCCGACCTATCATTCACCAACAACCCACGTTAGATGTTCTTAAGGTGCCTATCTAGGTAACTAGATATCACCAATCAGATGGTTTGCTTAGATAAAGCTGCATCCAGTCTAGATAACCGAGCCTCGAGGCAAAACACGTCGCGAGCTGACCCTCAACTTTCCTGAGAGCCATATTTTGCTTCATAAAGCTATGTACTTCAGTGGATGACACTCGCAATGAACAGGGAAAAATTAAAATGGGCTGTCATGGCATAATTTATTCACGCCTTACAAAAAAGAAAAAAAGACAGGGCAGATGATGGTGGCAAACTCAAATGTACTTTAAGCTAGCGAAATATAGAGGAAATAGTTTGCTCCACTAAATTTAATTTAAGAAATTAGTGGTCAATACAAAAACTTAACTCGAATGTTATCAAGTTATTAAGCATGTAGTTATTTTGATTGGTCCAAAAGTACAGAAAAAAAAAATCACGTTCAAGAGAATCCATAAGTGTGCAGGAAATATTCTCAATAACATTTATACGTTTCTTAACAACTGGTGACTCTTATACCAGTCTGCAATACCTATTCAAAGTATCTAAACAGAGTATATATATATATATGCATAATTAATAAAGTAAATGATTATTAATCCTATGGGGTGGAAATGTGGATGTAAGCATTTTAGGGAAAGTCTACACGTATCTGCATGAAAGGAGAGTGGGGAAACCACATAGAAAAAAAACCTCAATAGACTCAACCGGGATTTGAGCCCCGATCTCCCCGCCTTGAGCACGCCAGTCTAACAAGAGATTGACGCGTTAGACCACTACTCCACTGAATAGGGCTAGGATAAATTTACCCACAAAATCTAGTTAGGTTGGCTGCCTATTCTTTGTTCACTCCTTTAGCCCCCCC
>CABFOV010003528.1:44141-64481 GCA_902141375.1 Timema poppense
AAGAGAGAGAGACAAGCAAAGTATTTACTTTTCTGTTTTATATTTTAATTTAATATTCACACGTGCTTCCGTAACAGGAACTAGGAAGGAGAATTTTACAGGAATAATATTTTACACTTCAATTTCAATTTCCTTTATTATAGTGCTGGCCAACAGTCGTCAGACCTTTAACAGGCCAGCACTGAAAAGTACACAAGTACCTTACAAATACATATATTTACATGAGAAAATAATATAAACAATAACATCTAAATAATTATATATACTGATGAATAGTTACTAAAAATAGTAAATAATAATGATAAGAATAAAAAAATTGCAATAATAAAAAATAGTTAAAGAGTAGTAAAGCATGAATATTTATTTTAAAAGCAGTAACAATAAGCAAAAAATAGATCAGAATACGGTAACGTTTAATATTAGAGCCAGTACCTCCACAGGATAAATTATTGATATGGGAGTTCCTTAAATAACTCTCTGAGCTTAGCTTGTATCTTATGATAGAAGTCTAACTAGACAAATCTAGAATTAGCTCAGTGGAAACAACGGCCTAAAGGGCTCACCTTATAAAAGCTGTTAAGGAAAAATAATTTTGGATTACGAGAAATCCGAGAGGGCATATGAACACCTACATGATCAAGGGCGAATTTGCAAGAAATTTTGCTATTAAAATATATATATATAAGGGCATCACAAAAA
The DNA here is from genome assembly GCA_902141375.1 of Timema poppense. NCBI lineage: Eukaryota > Metazoa > Arthropoda > Insecta > Phasmatodea > Timematidae > Timema > Timema poppense. The sequence continues at coordinate 44,841 of CABFOV010003528.1, forward strand.
AGTTCACACGAGAAGAGAGTTTGGAGCCCTATGAGATTTCGAATTCTGTCATCATCATAATAAAGCCAGTTAGTAAAGAATAGTACGAAGCAGTAAATTTTCTTTGAACGTTTTCCAACCTGAGAGATTCAGTTAAGGTAAAGGAATTCCAAGCAACAGTAGCATATTATTCAAACTTAAATCTAACCAGGGCCATAAAATAAGTCAACTTTGTTAAATGATGAGGTAATAAATTTAAAGCCCGAGAATTTCAATGATTAGGATATTACATTGTCAACATGATGGTGGAAGTAAAGTTCGCTATCTACGAGAACACAAAGATCATTAATAAAAAGTGAGCAAATTATGTTATCTTTGATCAATTTATAGGTATAAAAGAAAGGATTAGTTTTTTTAGTAAAATATATATATTTTTATAACAAATTTAAATAAAATGTTTGATTAATGCTTTCCTTGCCTGTACGTCTACATATTAAACTATACATACATATACATACAGTTAGACCTCCATGTATCGAAGTCGATGGTTTCATAAAAAATTATATATATATATAAGTTTCGATGTATAGAAGTGATATTTTTATACGTAATATTGTGTACTCTATTGTATTTAGAAATATTTCCTAATCAATGCACTCAATATAGGTGAATATTAATAACATTATGCACAAGCTATGTTCATAAAGATAGTTAAAATTTAAAAACAAACAAGAAAAAAATGTGTTGAACATACCTTTAAAATAGTTAGGCTCTAGTAGTAGCCTGTATGTCCCCTCGCCCCGATCACCTTTGACCCCGATCTGTTTGCCGTCATTATTCTGTTTTATGTCTCAAAACTCCCCTTGGATTTTCCTTGGTGACATCATCGCAACCCTGATGCCGGTAATTTTTCGTCGTAATGGGGGCTACTGACCTGAATTCGCCCTCCACTTCCCATCTGGTTATTTCCATGACAATATGTGGTTAACGACTTGTTGTCCTCTGTTGCTCATTCAATGTCGCAAAGGTTTATCTGGGGGTTTTTTCTATTGGTCTTCTATGTGGCAATGGGTTTTCTCTGTTGACGCATACCTGATGCCAGTTTGGTGGCTTGACAAGACAAGTCGAGACAGGAAAGGATCGTGACCCAGGAGCTAGAACATGAGGTCATTGAACCTGCATACCCTCCCCCTTTACTCATTATATGTGGCAATGGGTTTTCCCTGATGACTCATACTTGGAACTATTTTGGCGGCTTGACAAGACAAGTCGCTCTTATCGTGTGACAGGTAGAATCGCAGAACTCGATGTAGTCTTGCTCCTGTGGCACACCTTTATCGTGGTTCAGTACATTGTAAATTACATGTCTATCGCACACTACCACGCTGTGAATATTGTCTGCTGTCATATAGGCACGCCCTGCAATCGTACGACCCCCACAAACATTAAATTAATATAGCCGGTTCTGAGCATCGTGACCGTACCTGAGCGCTGAATGTACTAGATGGTTTGTAGGGTCCTTAACTGGTCCGCTGTATTTATACCGGTGAAATATGGTATTAGACGTCTATAACTTGTGCACTTGATGTATTAACTCACCAGTTGCACGATGTTGTTGTTGTTGTTAAATGCTTGACTCTTCTAGCCATCTCTTAGCGCATTAGTAAGTATTTTTAAACACGTTAAAAGTTTCACACTAGTAGGTGTACCGGGTTTTACTCAACACAGGTAAATACCAGTTTTTCCTTACTAAGCTCACACACGTCTTCATCTGTTAGAGTACCAATACGACAGAGTAAAAATGCACAAAACCAGCCATCTAGATAGGCTATTAGGCGTCTCCCGAACTTGTCTGTTAGAATGGTCATCCAATCAAATACTTCCTTACCGTGGTTGAGTCCACCCCTCATTTCCGAGTCTCCGCAAGAATTATATGAGCATGACATTTAGATGGTCTGCCCACCGGGATTCGAACCTCTATATATTTCGTGGGGCTAGCATTGCTATTGACTGTAAGAAAGGTGATCCAATTAAATACTTCCTTACCGTGGTTGAGTGCACCCCGCATTTGCGAGAGTGAAAAAATTAGGAGAAATCCAAACTCAGTTAAAGCTAGTCGACGAGATTTTCCGTTTGATATAATTAGGCTTTGTTAGAGTGATGTCGTAGCCAGAGAGCATTGACACAGTTTTGATTATGCACAATCAGGGGCCTCTCTCCAGATAGAATCCTCACAAAGATTTATAATCCACAGTTTGGGGCCGCTATACCGACTAACATTTGTTTTGTTTGATAACTACGGTCACCATTTACAGGTTAGGAATCTGCCATACCACCATGGACCCATGGTGGCGGTGTACGAAGATAGTGCGATAGGGGGGAGTAAGGAAATGTTCCGGTCTTTACGTGGAGGAAGAGTGGGAAACCATTTAGTGAGAAATACCAACAATAAACCTCGTCAGGTACTCAAATCCCGAACCTCACCCACCATCATAAAGCCATAACTAGATGAGCTTGACATTTAGATTGTGTACCCAAGATAGATTTGAACCCCAATATCTTTCACCGGGTGTTTTATGCCCTGTAGTTCCCAAACCCGAGACAATAATACGGTGTTTAAAATTGCACACACCCGTTCATTCCTTAGATTTTTTTTATTCTTGGAGCTTAAAAGACAGAAAGGCGATGGGAATATACACGTGACAAATTGGCCAATATAAAAAATAATAAATAGTACAGACGAGTAAATGTTAAACTATATTGATCACACACTTGTAGTTAATATAGCTTTAGCAAGTAGAATATATAGTGATATGAGTATAAAGGAGAAATAAGTTTAATATTATTATTATTTCACCTCTTAAATATTTTTCTATAAATTTAACTAAATTTTGTTTAAGGTAAGGAGTCTGACACACACATACACACGAACACCCACATTATTATTTTTTTATTTATAACTAGTAACCTTTTATTTAAAACAGCGTCTTACTACCCGTTCGGTTTATGCGCTTAAGTATTAGTTACGATAATGGTCTAGGAATTGGGAAGGTAGAAATTAGAGGACGTTAACCAGTGTTTTCGTGGAGGAAGAGTAGAAAACTATTTACAAAACCACCCCTAGCTTACCAGACCGAGATCGAACCTCGAACTACCCCGTACTCGGCAGTCTTTCTCTAAACAAGTGTGTTAACCAACTACGCCACCGAGGTGGTTGATTGTAACAGTGGCGACGGTATATTACTGCCAAAGAAGAAAGCAAAAGGATTTAATAATTTTTAGAAATCATTGTTTTATTTCTTGAGTCACTTAAAACAAAAAAAAAGAAGTTTTATTTAAAATATCATTTAATGTTCTAAACTATATTTTTCTGACATAATACATAACTTTTATATTAATTCATACGTAATATCGAATACAATTATGAGGACTTCGAATCAACATTAGAAACACCAAATAGAACAAAACGGCATTTAAACACCAAATAAATGTATTTTAAATATCATTTAATATTAATTTGTATAATATATAAAAAATATATATTAAAATTAGTAGAAAGAATAATTTTAGCTACCTTGGTTTAAAGTAAGGCGTCATGTTCACACACACAAACATACATCTAAAACATTAATTTATAAATTTTAACTGCTGTGACGATACACAGAAACCCAAGGATAAAGTAAAAATTAGCTAATTTTAAGGTTAGGATAGAAAATTCAGACACAAGATCTAGCATATTCATTTTTATTTAAAAATTGTAATTGTTGTGTGGTAGAATAGAGGCCTGGTTGTGTGACCCAAACTCTAAAATTATAGGGGTCCAAATACATAAAAGAAAAATATACTCTAATGTTATAAAAAAGGGAAAAATAAACAAATAGGAGTGCGCAGCATGAATTATTGTTTTGTCAATGCTGGGTACATAATATGTCCCCAGAGCACGCAACTCAATCCTAGATGCGGAAACAACTACGATCCTCCTTCAAAAATATATACATCTTGTATGGACAAGATAATGATGAAAGCTAAAAAAGGGTGCCTGGATAGTGTATTTTCCTACACCTAGGGATAACGTAGGCTTAAAGATAATATTAAAAAGATTGCAAGTCATAAATATCAAGTTTAATAAATATATGTCAAATTTTAATTATATATATATATATATATATATATAGAGAGAGAGAGAGAGAGAGAGAGATGAAATTTAAATTTGCTTTGTATAGATACAATAATAGCAATGACCTAGGATAATATGCGCAACTATAAACATTGATATTTCCTTAAAGGAAAATTATTTAATACAAGTTTAAATGAATTCATTTAAATACCAAAGAAATATTACGCAAAACAAAAATATATTCAATGTCTTTGAATACACAACATAACGCATCGCATTACAAAACATGAATATTATAAATAATTTCTCCTCAATAAAACATTACCGACTAAAATATAGAGTGTACTCTACAAGTTAAATACTTCTAAATTAATTCCATTATATAAATACCAAGCCCACTGCATAACATTACCAATTTTAAATAATATGATATAAAATTATTAATGAATTCTCCCAAAATAAGTCCTTACAAATTTAATTGTGAAACACACACTTGCAAGTTAAATAGTTTAAAGTTAATTTCATATTTATAAATATTAAGTACAACGCAGAACATTACTAAATTTTGAATGTTCTGACTAATGTTCTGACAAGAACGAAGTTTATATTTAAAAAAAAAAAAAGGGTGCCTGGATAGTGTATTTTCCTACACCTAGGGATAACGTAGGCTTAAAGATAATATTAAAAAGATTGCAAGTCATAAATATCAAGTTTAATAAATATATGTCAAATTTTAATTATATATATATATATATATATATATAGAGAGAGAGAGAGAGAGAGAGAGATGAAATTTAAATTTGCTTTGTATAGATACAATAATAGCAATGACCTAGGATAATATGCGCAACTATAAACATTGATATTTCCTTAAAGGAAAATTATTTAATACAAGTTTAAATGAATTCATTTAAATACCAAAGAAATATTACGCAAAACAAAAATATATTCAATGTCTTTGAATACACAACATAACGCATCGCATTACAAAACATGAATATTATAAATAATTTCTCCTCAATAAAACATTACCGACTAAAATATAGAGTGTACTCTACAAGTTAAATACTTCTAAATTAATTCCATTATATAAATACCAAGCCCACTGCATAACATTACCAATTTTAAATAATATGATATAAAATTATTAATGAATTCTCCCAAAATAAGTCCTTACAAATTTAATTGTGAAACACACACTTGCAAGTTAAATAGTTTAAAGTTAATTTCATATTTATAAATATTAAGTACAACGCAGAACATTACTAAATTTTGAATGTTCTGACTAATGTTCTGACAAGAACGAAGTTTATATTTAAAAAAAAGAATAGCCGAAAGAGAATTTTGAAAAGTTACAATATATTATTACACCGAAAATGAATTTCTCCTTACATCTTATATATGTCCTTGAAGCCTCTGCTTCGTCTCACTATTTCCACGCTTAGTCCAAGAGTGCCGTCTATCTTCAATGTACGGTCTTTTATATGGTGCACAAACTTGTAGAACAGGAGAGAGGGTATCAGAAGGGTGGGGATCACAGAGTTTAACACAAAGGAAGGGGGGGATGTGCGCGACACTGGAAAAGTCTATTTTCTTCTAGAAACGCCTCGTTTTGAATGGCCTCTTCTATTGTTGTCATTGTCTTTGGGCGTCATTGAACAAGGTGGTGGTCTCTAGCGGGCGAGGTCGATTCTTGTCTCGGTGCTAGCAGTTGTTCGTGGGCTGTTAATGCAGCCAGACGTGTTGTTACTAGTGGTGCGTCGCCTGGTCGGTGAGATTGGGTAAGTGTATTAGTTGTTGTCTTGCCCATTTTATTTAACTTGGAGCACAATTGCTACAGTTGTAAACTCCAGGATATTACAACACTGGGAGGGAGTAGAAATCTACATATGACAAGTTAGTTTGCTTGTTGGAAGAGTATCAAAATTATTTCACTAATAAAGTGTTACCTTATCTTATTATAAGTTACTAGAAATAATATACATAGAGGTTTTATTTTTAAATATAATTTAAATATGGTCTCAACCATATTTTGTTGGTATAATACATATATAGCTTATACATAAATTAATATATAGTCTCATATACAACTATGGGAACTTTGAATCAAATATTTTAAAACAATTAAGTCAATGATATAAACTTGTGTAGTCGGGAGAGGGGAACAAGATTAATTTGATAGATATGATGTCATAAACATGTCAAACAAAAACAAGCTTTGTTTTCAGAAATATTCAAAGGGTATCAAGCCAAATATATGAGGAGGTGTAACCACATTTTCATGGAGGGATAATGGAAAGCCTATTAGAAAAACCTCCCTAAATAAGCCTAACGCTGATGACTGAATCTATAATATATCCTTTGAATTGAATACTATGGCGTGGATTTATTTAACTTACCTTGAATATTTATAAAAACTTATAATGTTCGTTTAAAATACTCACAGAGCCTCCCATCGTTCTAAATATATAATATTTATCACAAGAATGAAGTAGGACTGAATAGATTAGATTTACTAAGGGAATGCATCTCAATTTTCCAAAGTTGGAAGTGGGAAACAATTTATGAAAATTTACCCAAAAATAACTTAGGTGGGATCAAACCCTGACCTTCCCATAACTAGTATTAAACCCTGTTTCTAAAATGTAAACTCCCTCAAACGTTATTATTTGGTGATCTGGCACGAATATTATTTATAAAACACATTAGCTCGACAAATTTTGCATCATTATTTTTATGTCACAGGTCCCACCGGGGGGTAGCTGCATAGTAGATGGATTGAGGACTTTCCTGAAGGTCGACCCGCTGTGGCTACACGAGCTAATTGCCATTACTTTGATGTCGTAGTTGGCTAACGTACTAGATTTGTGTTGAGCGAGACCACCAAGGATGGAGAAATTAAGGTTTGAATCTTATTTGGGTGAACTGGGGTATTTTGCACTCTCCCGACACGCAAATTCGGGTTCACTTCCTCTAAATTCAACCTTCCCAATTACTACTCATTAGAGTGATTAGTACTAAATCGTATAACCCGAATAGTTGGTAAGACACGGTGCTAAATAATAATACAAAATTTGTTGAATTGACGTGTTCTATAAATAATATGCATGCCAGACCACCAGATAATTACGTTTGAGCTTCCAATTTAGAAACAGGTTTTGACAATAGTAATGGGAAGGTTGGGGTTGGATCCTACCTAAGTTATTTTTTGGTAAGTTTTCATAAATTGTTTCCCACTTCCAACTCTGTAGAATTGAGATACATTCCCTTAGTAAATCTAATTTATTTAGTCCTACTTCCTTATTGTGATAAATATTATATATTTAGAACGATGGGAGGCTCTGTGAGTATTTTAAACGAACATTTTAAGTTTTAGTAAATTAAGTAATTAAGTAATATATTAACGTATGAATACGTGAAATTAGAGCTAGGGCTTTTCTAGTTGTTCCTATGAAAATGGTACTGTAGCTCGGCGAGTTTCTATATTGTTTTCTCTCTCTCTCTCTATTCCCTGCATGGCTATCCATGTATTTATATTAATAGAGTAGGAATCTATTATAATAAAAGAAAATGTGTGTGTGTGTGACTCCCAAGCCCGAACTATTTACCGTTATATTTCAATCATCCTAACTCTCCCGCGGAGGCTTGATGCACTTCTTCCCTGCTCCGTCTAGAGGGATAGACGCTAATTACTTTTATAAATACAAGCCATATATTGTTTAGTCACAAGTCCCTGGTTCGACTCCCGTATTCATGTGTCAATTATGGAGTAAGCATAAATAATAGCTTTGGATAAAACAAAACATATATAATAGTATACATTGAAAGTGTTAACAACTTGATGTATTAAAAAATTATTTAATTACTTCAACGGTTTGCAGGAAATATAGAAGCTCTTTCTAATATTTTTAGTGAATTTATTAAATAAACAAATTCATAGTCCTTGTGGCACTACAAAACCCTAATTTGAGACAGTTATAAATATATATTAATGTTTGATGGAAATATAAAATAGGTTAATTATTTTATTTGTGTTAAGGGAATTAATTATCACACTATCTCTAGATATTTAAAGCGTGTGTGCCTAAAATACACCTTAGGAATACCTTATATAAATATAAACATATTTCTTAGAGACAGTTTTGATAAATATTACTATAAATAACTTATTATTCGTAGACCCTGTAAAACTATTTTTATATCTACGGTTCATGCTTATTGACTCACAACAGCCAAGGTGTGATGGAGTTGAATGTGTTGCAGATGACAACCCTGCACCTTATCGTAGTTTTAACGGCTACATCCCACTCTCTCTATGTCTGTCCTAGAAGCTCCGTCTCAAACATTATGGACAAAATACTTTCTCTTTGGGTAACAACCTAAGTCACAACAACAATGTTGCCAGCTCCTTCGTGTCTTTGAATCGAACTGATTGATTTAAGGGTTAAAAAAATAATAACATTTTCTTGCTAGTTTTTTTTATTGACAATCAGCAATTGGTTAATTTAAAACATTCATAACAACAACAAGCAGCAATATTATTTAGGTCTTTATGACCAATACATAGCAAGAAAAAACATATAAAAGACATCTACCATCTAGAAAATGAGTAAGAGCCCCCTTCAAAATAGTTCAAGACACGTTGAGAGGCGCTAGAGCGTATATTGACAATGTCTCCACAGTTTTTACCTGGCAATCTTACTCTTCCAACAAACTCAAGCACAATAACATTAGGTTCATTGGGGGTCTCTTCCGATAGCACAACGTTATAACTTTTGTTTTTCTCAAGTTCGTTTAAGCACTTGACACAATTTAATTCCTCTTTCTCGATCAGGTCTAACGTCTTGCATAATACCTCCTCGTCCCAACAGGTATCCTGGTGAGCAGCATTTGGAGGTGTTTGATGACATTGAATTTTGTGCCGAATAAGAATGGAGAGCTTTGAATAGGATCCATCTCAAAAGCAGCATTTAAATGGCATAATGTCAGTTGGAGATGCAGCAAAAAATAAACACTCGCTCTACTCACAAACTCTAACGGTTTTTCAAAATGTCACCGCTAGCTCCGATGACGGCAGCAGAGTGCTACAAACACATGAGGTCGTCTAGTTTATTAATTCACTTTTAAACATCACACTTTGTCCTCCTAGATATATCATACAGCGTGCTTTAGATTTAAAGCGCTTACGATCCAAATAATAGANTTTTTCAAAATGTCACCGCTAGCTCCGATGACGGCAGCAGAGTGCTACAAACACATGAGGTCGTCTAGTTTATTAATTCACTTTTAAACATCACACTTTGTCCTCCGAGATATATCATACAGCGTGCTTTAGATTTAAAGCGCTTACAATCAAAATAATAGATTGACTTTGGAAGGAAAACGTTACCGAAACTGCCCAGACTGAGTATTTAGTCGGCGGGCGTTTCACCTATAATTTTAACATTTGAATAATTTTTGTAAATTGTTAAATCCTCTAGATTTACGGGTTCTTTGGACTTTACCTCCTCCGGTGGTGGTGGGCACGCAGGTGACTCTACTGATGGGTAGACAGACGACTCTGGGGGTGTGTACGCCTGTGTCTCGGGGGACCGCGGCGTTGGCTTCGTGAAGGAAGGTGGCGGGTGGTGGAAGGGTGGTGGTGGCTGTCGGGGCAACACAACCGCAACGTCCCAATTGCGGAAATTATACACTGCGCACGTCATATCACACATGTACGTTTCCTCGATTCTCTCGTAGGGTAGTACTTCCATCGCTCTTATCGTGTGACAGGTAGAGTCGCAAAACTCTATGTAGCCTCGCTCCTCTACTTTGTAAATTACATGTTTATCACTCACCGCCACACTGTGAACATTCTCTACCGTCATATAGGCACGCCCTTCAATCGTATGACCCACAAACATTAAATTAATATAGCCGGATCGAAGCAGGGTGAGCGTCCTTGAGAGCTAAACGTTCTGTATTAACCACCCCACTGCCCGATGTTGTTGTTAACTGCAGCGTCTCTTAAATGCGTTCAAAGTTCACAATGGTAGGTGAATCGGGTTTTACTCCAGCGCAGGTAAATACCAGTATTTCGTTATTTAACTCACACACGTCTTCATCTGTTAGAGTACCAAAACGACAGGGTAAAAATACACAAAACTCGCCATCTAGATAGGCTATTAGGCGTCTCCTGAACTTTGTATTGACCGCTTTTATTTTATCCACCAAGTACTTTTGATCTACGGTTAGATCACTCAATTTTACGGTCTGCACGGCGTCGACAATATTTACCAGCTGCTGTAACTTGTCCATCTTGATCCGCTCTACAAACGCTTATAAATAGACAACCAAGTGGGCGTCCCTCTTTATACTCACCCCCTCGATCGACGTCACGAAAAGAACAGGGTCACGATCTATTCTTGTCTTGTCTGCCAACCTGGCGCCAGGGAAAAGCCCGTTGCCAGGGGAAATGACCTCAATATCTATTCTTGTCTTGTCTGCCCGCCAGCCTGGCGCCAGGGAAAACCCAAGAGGCTGCAACACACTGACCTATTTCACGATCTATTCTTGTCTCGTGAGCCGTCAAGCTGACGCCAGGGAAAACTCCGTTGCCCAGGGCAATGACCTCAATATCTATTCTTGTCTTGTCGGGCCGACATACTGGCGCCAGGGTTGCGAAGGAGGAGGGGGTCTCAAGGCAGGAGAACCAATAACCACACTCTACCACCGATTGCCATAGCGCGAGGTTCATGCTGCTTGTTCCGGGACAGAAGAGCCAATGTTCATTATACCCCCGACAGCCATAGCGCGAGGTTCGTGCCGCTGCCTCATGCTCCCCCAAATAAACTACAACGCCCTAAAACTTCAACACCTCTATCCTACCAATTAATTGATTAACAATAATCAATTAACAATAATTAATTAACAATCATTAATAATTAATCATCAAGAACCAACATGTCCTGGGTTGGGGTGGAAGGTGAGAGGTCAGGAGTAGGGGGGAATCAAACGGATGTGGAAAGTAGGTCAAGGGGTGGGGGAAGGAAGCAGGAGGGGGAAAGTAGGTCAAGGGGTGGGGGAAGGAGGCTATTTATAGCAGCCTATCAGAGAGCGAGGAGGCGTGGTCACGTGACCAGTTTCGGCCAATCACAGCCTGTACTACCGGGTCCAAAATACTACTCATATTCTAGGTACAGAATGGGTGCGTGCAATTTGAAACACCATATTATTCTCTAGAGTTTTGGAACTACAGGGTATGAAACACCCGGCGAAAGATATTTGGGTTCGAATCTATGTTGCGTACATAAACAAGCTCATCTAGTTGTGTCTTTCGGATGAGGTGTTAGGGTGGGGATTTGAATAACTGCCTAGGTGTACTGTTGGTATTTCTCAATAAATGGTTTCCCACTTTCCCTCCACGTAAAAGCTGGAACATTTCCTTACTCCTCCCTATCACACTATCTTTGTACACCACCACCAAGGGTCCATGGTGGTATGGCATAAATGGTGATACTAGTTACTAAAAAAAACAAATGTTAGTCAGCTTTTGTTGGTAGAGTGGCCCCAAACTGTGGATTATAAATCTCTGTGAGGATTCTATCTGGAGAGAGGCCCCTGATTGTGCATAATCGAAACTGTTTCAATCCTCTTTAGCTACGACATCACCATAACAAGATATAATTATATCAAACAGAAAATCTCATCGACCAGCTTTAACTGCTTTTGGATTTCACCTTATTTTTTCACTCTCACAAATGCGGGGTGCACTCAACCCTAGGAAATAAGTATTTGATTGGATGACTGTTCGAACAAACATTAGTGGTGCTGGACCTGCGAAATATATCAAAGTTCTAATCCCGGTGGGCATGCTGTTTAAATGTTAGGATAATCTAATTATGGCGGGGACTCGAAAATGCAAGTTCACTCAACCATGGGAAGGAAGTATTTAATTGGATGACAATTCTAACAGAAATTAGCGGTGCTGGCCCCACGAAAGATGTCAAGGTTCAAATCCTGGTGGGCCCACCCTTTGAATGTCAGGCTCATCTAATTCTGGCATGTGATTCGCAAATGCGTGGTGCACTCGACCATGGTAAGAAAGTATTTCATTGAATGACCATTCTAACAGACATTATTGGTGCTAGCCCCGCGAAATATATAGATGTTTGAATACCATTGGGCACACTATCTAAATGTCAAGTGCATATAATTATGGTGGGGACTCGCAATGTGGGGTACACTGAACCCCGCGAAGGAAGTATTTGATTGGATGACCGTTTTTACAAACATGTTCAGGAGACGCCTAATAGCCTATCTAGACGGCGAGTTTTGTGTATTTTTACCTTGTATTGATACTTTAACAAATGAAGACGTGTGTGAGCTTAGTAACGAAAAACTGGTATTTACCTGTGCGGAGTAAAACCCGGTTCACCTTCTATTGTAAACTTTTAACGTGTTTAAAAATAATTACCAATGCGCTAGGAGATGGCCAGAAGAATCACGCATTTAACAACAACAACATCGTGCAACTGGTATTTAACACAAGTTCACAAGTTAAAGACGTCTAATACCATATTGGACCGGTATAATGACAGTAGAAAAGTTAAGGACCCTTCAGAACCGGCTATATTAATTTAATGTTTGTGGGGGGTCGTACGATTGCAGGGCGTGCCTATATGACAGCAGAAATATTCACAGTGTTTCTGTGTGCGATAGAGATGTAATTTACAATGTACTGAACCACGATAAAGGTGTGCCACAGGAGCGAGGCTACATCGAGTTCTGCGACTATACCTGTCACACGATAAGAGCGACTTGTCTTGTCGATCCGCCAAACTGGTGCCAGGTATGAGTCATGAGGGAAAACCCATCAACACATAGAAGGGGAAGGGGAAGTTTTGTGACATCACAGGCAATGATAATTTCACACAGATCAAGGAGATTTTCTTGTAGAGCCACCAAACTTGCACCAGGTATGAGTCATCAGGGTTGCGACAGAACGTTGGTCTAATTGGGAAAACTCATTGCCTCATAGAAGGGGGGAAAGGGGAGGGTTACCAGTGTCAATAACCTCATGCACTAGCTCACGGTTTCAAGCTCACGATATATTCCTGTTTCGACTTGTCTTATCGAGTCACCAAACTTGCACCAGATATTAGTCATCAGGGAGAATCCATTGGCACATAGAATACCAACGGAAAAAACTCTATATATAAGCCTTTACGACATTGAAGGAGCAACAGAGGACAACACATCGTTAACCCCGTGCTATCAGATGGGAAATGGAGGGAAATTCAGGTCAGGAAACCCCAGCATGATGGAAAAATAATGGCACCAGGGTTACGATTACGTCACCAGTGAAAACCCAGGGGAGTGTTGCGACATAAAACGCAATGATGACGTCACACAGATATGGGTCAGAGGTCAAATTGGAAGAGGGGACATACATGCTACTTCTAGTATTTAAATAGATTTATATATTTGTGAAAATCATTCTAATGTCTTGCTACTCATTAAATTTTGATGTAAGGAAGTTTGATCTATAGAAGGCCTACTGTATAAACATACATAATCACGCTATTTCCTTATGGCCAAGGCAAGAAAACCGTATAGCTCAAAAATAACTCATTACTTAATCCATCCTCGCTAACTTTCTCCACACTTCCCTGTCCTTGCATACTCCCTTCGCTTCAGCAACATCCATACACCGAGTCATACCTGCTCTTTATTCTTAGAACTATTAACGTTGCTCTTTTTAACACATTCGTCTACAACAAAGTTGGGCAACATAATTTTCAACGTAGCCACAGGTGTGACGAATGAGAAGTGAATTTTGCCACAATATTTTAAAGTGGAAATTTATTGCTCAAACATTTAAAATAGTACACTCTCTTAGAACAAGTTTATTCAAAACATGTATACTTTTACTACTCAGTTACAACCCTCTCGAACACAAATAATTGACACTGCTCCGATTGAAAATTTGAGATCAATTAATGCAAAATTCAAAAATACTTTTGCTTCTAAGGATATGCAGGAAATATCAAGTTACAACCAACACATGCCATCAGGAAAAGTTTATTTTACTGTGAAAGTTGACAAACTAAAATGCACCATACTCTTATGACAGATTTGTCACTTGTGCCAATTGGCGACAGGGTTGTCCACCCCGGGTCTACAACATTTGGCCAAGTCTTTCAAGCTACACACTCTACCTTCATATATTTGCTTCATAGCTGGATCCACACTCATCCTCTCAACATGCCCAAACGAACGTAAGACGCTTCTTTCACATTCACCTATTTGATTCCTTTACAATACATATGTATGTACATAACAAATACAAACTTGCCCCTAGAATTAAAAGTATTGTAAACGTAACATATGTATTAGTTACCTCTCCAAATTATATATAACTCTCGGTCCCCAAATAAGACATTTTGGGCTTATTTTCTCACACCCTACCAACAGGATAGTTCGACAGGAGAACAATGATTGTTTAGTTGGTTGTTTAACATCCTGACAAAAAAACAACACTTTGTGAAATAGCTGTCATTCTATAAAATTCACCCCATCCACCGTGTTACGTGTAGTTTAAAAAAAAAAGAGAAATAGAACGTCTGCGACGCATCACAGTGTATCGGATGGGGGTAGGTAGACACTTCTAACGATAAACTTTTCTACAATTTTAAATAGGTAATAATAAAAAAAATAGTTCCATGTGAAATATTTCCCACAAACTTTACTCCTACAAGCAGCAAGTGGATGCACCTTGAACCGTAGCAGATATTTATTTTCATGTTTTGTTTAATGCAGTCTGATTCTATTTTAGAACACGCCCTCCTTATATTAATTCTCTAAATCTGACAAAACACTTATGTCGTAGAGGGGCGTATGAGGCATAGGGGTAAGAAGCGACGTACAGTACTGACAACCTGACATCTCGGCTATTATTTCCCCTCACAGATCAAACTACCGTGTCCAGATGGTCCTCAGTGCGTGTCAGGTACTCGCCCCCCCCTCTACCCCCTCTAGCCCCCTCACTCAACTACAACCTCCCTACATGTTATATGTGTGCGTGTTGCAGCTTTCCCCGCGATGCATCATGGGACGCGTTGCACATTGTGTTCGCGCGTGATGCGAGGGCGATGCTATCTACTGGGAAATACTCGGCACTTTTCTAAACATTTTAAACCAGTCATCTTATCAGATAAGTTATTATGTTTATAAGCCAGTTAAGGTGGGTGCCTAGGGGACGCGAGAAAAGACGAAGGATTTTGCAATTTTTATGTTAAAAATTTTTTTTTTTTATAAAATAAATCATATATATATATATATCTCCAGTATAAACATAAAGTTTAATTTTCCTCACCTTATGGTATCAACCGTTGTTGAATATTTGTCATGATCATAACAGCATCAGATGAGAAACTTTTTAAACGAAGAGAAAAAGTTTTCATTAAATTCCAGGACATCCTTGACTGATATTCAAGAAATGTTGATATCACCACGTGAAGAACATTAAACTATAAGCTTATACTGAAAATTGGTTTTATTTATTTTGCCAAAAAATATGTTTTGCTATAAAAACTGCTAAAACATTGGCCTTTTCTCACGTTTCCTACAGGGCACCCCCCTCGGTCAGCGAGAAAGTTTCAATTGCTGTCAGGTCACACGGCCTTAAAATAAAATGGGCTGTGTCGTTTTATGGAACTACTCCTCTATTTTGTCGATGCTTATACTCTCTATAACCCTCCTCCTACAACCACCCTTTATCGACTCAATATGAACGAGGGGAAAGAAAACTACTAAACTTCTTATCTCAAGTCAAGTAAAGAAGAAGGATCGCTGCTAGTTCTCAATTAATATATTAAAAAAAACTGTATTTGTTATATGAAGGCTAAATCTAGAGCCCTTTTTCATCATGACTCGTCTCATAGCTCCACAAATATGATTAAAAAATCGTTTAAAATGAGCTAATCTCACATTTTGACAAAAAAAAATTCTATTAATAAAACTCATTATAGGTTGTTAAGGGAAAAGAACCCTTTAGGAATCTTTCAACTTTATTTTGTCATGGACCATATTTTGAAATAATGCATCGTAGAATTAAATAGTGCGTTAGAGTTGAATGTTTTTTTTTATGCGGGGCAATTTCTCGCTCACAGAGGTGGTGCCCTTAAGGCGTAGGTTGGTGTTGAGCCCAGCACCCTAACTGGTCAGCCTGGCAAAGTCCCATCTAGTGCGTATGCGCAAGAGACACGTACCCCTGTAAAGTGATGTTTCGTGTCGTTTGCGACAACGCTCCTGGAATATCTTACTAGCGAAAACCGTTGTTTCACAAAACTCATAAAATGTTCCACTTAGGACTACATCAAGATATTCTCTCTCTTTTGTTTGTTTGAGAGGTTAAATCCGATTTGGTTAAAAGTGTCGCGTCCTTCGTTCTGGTTGGAACTAATGTTGACTTCGTTTTCAACTTCAGACCGGCACTAACTACGCGCGACATCTTTCTATTTTGGTTTTGTTTCTTAACCTAAAGCGAAAATGTTTGTTTCTTTGTGTGTTTGTGTAACGGTAAATGAAGCGTGGAGGTTTTCAATTATAAAACAAAAGCCTCTCGTAAACAAAGCATTTGT
The DNA here is from genome assembly GCA_902141375.1 of Timema poppense. Classification (NCBI taxonomy): domain Eukaryota; kingdom Metazoa; phylum Arthropoda; class Insecta; order Phasmatodea; family Timematidae; genus Timema; species Timema poppense. Next base: position 61,560 of record CABFOV010003528.1, read on the forward strand.
ACCCAAATAATAACCAAAATTCCACTAAATTTGCGCTGATTCCAAGGAAGGGGACGCGAGAAAAGGATAGCACGGTGATTTTACAGTTTTCATAGCGAAACATTTGTGAAGCTAAATTATATCAACTACTGCTACAGAAATATGAAGTTTAATTTTTTTCACATGGTGATATCAAGAGTTGTTGAGTATCTGGCATGATCATAGCGGCATTAAGTGACGAACTTTTTAAATGGAGAGAAAAAGTTTTCATTAAATTCCAGGACACTCTTGACAGATATTCAAAAACTGTTGATATCCCATGTGATGAAAATTAAACTCTATGTTTATCCTGGAGAAATGTTTGATCTATTCTGCAAGAAAGAAAAAAAAATGCAATAAAAACTGCCAAAATATTGCACTTAAAGTGCAATCCTTACCACCCTACAAATAACAAATGAATTGGAACGTATGAAAGTGTACATTTAAAAATGCACTGTCTTATAACAGTTCGAAATCTAGTCACATATAAGTGGTAGGCCTCAGTCCAAGCCTCTGAAAGTGGTAGGTCCCAATACAGGTCTCTGAAAGTGGTAGGCCACAGCCCAAGCCTCTGAAAGTGGTAGGCCCCAATACAGGCCTCTGAAAGTGGTAGGCCTCAGTCCAGGCCTTTGAAAGTGGTAGGTCCCAATACAGGCCTCTGAAAGTGGTAGGCCACAGCCCAAGCCTCTGAAAGTGGTAGGCCCCAATACAGGTCTCTGAAAGTGGTAGGCCACATTACCAGCCTCTGCAGATGGTAGGTCTCAGTTCAGGCCTCTGAAAGTGGCAGGCCTCAATCCAGGCCTATGAAAATAGTAGGCCACAGTCTAGGCCTCTGAAAGTGGTAAGCCCCAATACAGGCCTCTGAAAGTGGTAGACCTCAGTCCAGGCCTCTGAAAATAGTAGGTCACAGTCCAGGCCTCTGAAAGTGGTAGGTCCCAATACAGGCCTCTGAAAGTGGTAGGCCTCAATCCAGGCCTCTGAAAATAGTAGGCCACAGTCTAGGCCTCTGAAAGTGGTAAGCCCCAATACAGGCCTCTGAAAGTGGTAGAACTCAGTCCAGGCCTCTGAAAGTAGTAGGCCACAGTCTAGGCCTCTGAAAGTCGTAAGCCCCAATACAGGCCTCTGAAAGTGGTAGACTTCAGTCCAGGCCTCTGAAAGTGGTAGAACTCAGTCCAGGCCTCTGAAAGTAGTAGGCCTCAATCCAGGCCTCTGAGAGTGGTAGGTCCCAATACAGGCCTCTGAAAGTGGTAGACCTCAGTCCAGGCCTCTGAAAGTTGTAGAACTCAGTCCAAGCCTTTGAAAGTAGTAGGCCTCAATCCAGGCCTCTGAGAGTGGTAGGTCCCAATACAGGCCTCTGCAAGTGGTAGGCCTCAGTCCAAGCCTTTGAAAGTGGTAGGCCACAGTACAGATCTCTGCAAGTGGTAGGCCTTCTGCAAGTAGTGAGTCGTACTCATGGCTCTTGAAAAGGGTGGACCCCAGTGCATCCCATTACAAATGGAGGCCCCCCATCATGACACCCTCACACTGATACCAATTGCCTGCTGTGCTATCGAGAGTCTGGATCTGCAAACAATGTTCTCCTGGTTGATGAACTGCGGTGAAGTGACCCAGAGGACGTCCTGTCTCAGACATGTCACTAGTCTGAGAAGGGGCTGCGTGCTCCAAAGCATATCACGCCACGACTACTCGAACCTTGGCGTGCGTCTTTATGTGCTGTACAAGTAGGGAACAGAGATGTCAAAGTTACCGTGTCAATAGCTGCGTGTGTGAGTGTGTGCGTGTGTGCCGAGATACAGCTCAATGCCTCCCACGAGACGGTTGCTAAGCTCACGATTCCTCTACAGTACATCAAGATAAAATGTATATACAACTCTATATCATGAATTTGGGGCTATTTACTCAATGCCAACTTAATTAAAATCGGTCTGACTCCTTAAGGTTAGAATATTCGATCAGAAATCCCTAAATGCCAGAAACCCAATGAGTCAGTAAAGCATATTCTTATTGAACTATGAAGCATAATATATATTTCATGTTAACTTTAGAAGGATTTATAAGTTTTAATTGAGGACATATCGTAGCGTCACTTAGTACCACCTTCTAAAATAAATAGCAGTAAAGAACAAAACAAATTGTAAAAGATCTCCCCGAACTGAGTTGCATTTTTAAAGTGACATTGAAAGTGACTTTGGCTGATTTTTTTAAGAAGGGAAATTGTCCAAGGGGATGCGGTGAGGGTCGCAAGAATCCCTTGCGGCAGCAATTGTAAAAAACTGGTGATAACACCAGCAAACAGAGTGTGGACTAAATAAGGCCTGAATATTAATTTGTGATATTTAATCCGAGCTTTCTTCCAATCAAATGAAGTCCAGTCTAATCGTTTGGGAACGTGAAACTGGGGTCTACCTGTCACTCGAAGACAACATATTTAAATATTTAAATTTAGCGTTGAGATATAAACTGACGAATGTGAATCCAGGGCGATAATGTCGTATACTAGCTCGGTCAGGATCCGAACCAAGGACGTCGGGACGTATTTGACCGCGTGCCGTAAGAACTTAGTGTAATTCATATGCAGTGGCGGCTCGTGTATAGGCACTGCGGAACTACTGCATCCCCTATTTCCACTTGATATTATCGATAACATTTAATATAATGAGTCCCTTTTTCTTTAATTCTTTATTTATTTTTGTAATACAATATATATCTCTTAAACTTAATGTCAGTACTTCAGTAGCCATCCCCCAGGTTATGAAAATGATACAAAAATCTTTGTATGGAACAGTACTCTTCACAGTGCCAGTGACGTTGTGTTTGATTGTTGTGCGTATGTGCACATAGGAGGGAATGGGGAGGAAGGTGGGACTGCCAGGTAGAGAGAGCACTGTTACTCTCGCAGTGCCG
>CABFOV010003529.1:0-13439 GCA_902141375.1 Timema poppense
GATCAAAATGTTATTGACTTTCAAAAACTTTTACTGTACATACTTATATGGTGTCATAACATATTTCAATGCTCTAAATTGAAAATTAAGTTATCACATTTATAATCTTATTAACAATTTAATACCTGCTTCGGTGGCTACATGGTCTAAGGCATAATTATCATGTTGGACTAGACTACCGATGACAGGGAGATTGGTGTTCGAATACCAGTCGGGTGTACGAAGGGTGTTTTTTTCAAAAGGGTTTTCGACTCCTCCATTCAAATGCTTGTACACTTTCTCTACATTCAACCTTACCTGTGCCTAACCCATTAACGTAATTAGTACATACTCGCATACCTATAACCTAAACAAGTAGTAAGACGTGGTGCTAAAAAACTTATTTAAGGCTCTATTTTCATATCACTATTTCAAAATGCTACTAGCAACATATTCTATGTATACACATATTTCTAACAGGAGGTGTCTCAGTGGCCAAATAAAATAATGTAAAGTAGTTTTGCCTACTTTAATATAATATAAAAGAGTAATTATTATCTTAATATTAGATTGTGATGATGAATTTTCGGATGATTATAACAAAATTTAATATTAGCGCTTAGGACTGTGAGTTCCTACTCGTGCATTCCTCACCTTCCCTTTGGGTAATAGAACCACTCTCAATAGATATGTTGGTTAGCGTCTTAAGATCGTGGCTCTCTACTATATTATTTGCTCTTGGCGTATGACCACCACTTCTCACACTAACTGATCTAAATCCGCAATATAGGAAGTTTAGAAATGCGGACAGCATTTTTCTGGACGTTAGAAAACCACCGACGATAAAAAGTAAACTATTACCATACCATTCAATAGGGAAGTGAGCTCCAGTCTATGGAGCTAGAGTCACAATTGTGAACCATTTAGATATAAATTTCCATCTTTAGTTTTAAATAATGAATGGGCAAAATGAAGAAATATCCAGGTAAAAAAGTTTAAAAAAAATACCTTTCAAGATTAATTTAAAGTAAGCAAGCATCAGTGGGCAAGCGGGCTGAGATGTCAACCTCATAATATGATCTGGTTTTACAGATGATGAGGATAGAATTTCAGCTGGGTGTACTAAAGGTTTTCTTACAAACAGTTTCCCTATCCCCCCACAAATAATAGTACATATAATCTAAACTCGGCTTTCTTCTTCCCTAACCTATTAATTTAAATATACTAAACGCGGTGTATAAATTAAAAAACCCTCAGGGAAAACCGACTAAATTTAATAAACCAACCTTCTGTAAACAAATCGTAACAAACAAAATAAAATAATCCGGCAAAAAGTTGGCCCTAAGTTTAATTCACCCTTCTTAGACATCCCTACCCTTTTAAGGTTAATAAACAGGAAGAAAGTAGTTTTGACCCAGGGATGGGGGTGGGTTTCTTTTCATGTATTTATGTCATTCCCTTATCATGGTCACAATTTTTGTCACAAACATCCTTGAACCCTTAATTTGTTGTAGCAGAAGATACATTCATTTTCTTTGTGGTTATAGTGTTTGCGTGTATGTATAAAACTACAGAGATGTAAAACTTTTACGTCTTTTGTTCCTTGATAATTCTTATGCGATCTCCCTCCACCTAGTAAAGATTTCCTCTTACCTGTGCCTTTTTCATTTTATCAATATCTCTAAGAGCGCCATACAGTTATAAACTAACATCTCTAATGGAGTTATGTTCTTAACAAGATCGACAGGAATAGACGAAAGGAATCTTGAGCTAAGGCTAGTATTTTTGCTACTTTAGTAAAAAAAGTAAACTTTTTTGTATAATAAAATAAATATTTCATAAGTATATAAGTTTATTTTTATTCTAAAAATATAGTACTTACAACAGTTTTTGACTACATGTCATGCATGAGCATCATGAAATTTGACCAAAAGCTTTTTAAATTAATATTAAAACTGCAATTTAAATTCTATAATGCTTATGAAAAATATTCAAGAAATGTTGAGATATCTATTTAGAATACTAAACTTAACGTATCTACTTAAGCAATATTTTATTTATGTCGGCCAAACAATTTTTTTAATCATAAACATCTATAAAAATGCAAACCCTTTGATCAAGTTATCTTTCCCCCCACCTTGAATGAAAACATTCTATTTATTCCTTTTCTCAATTAAATAAATACCTATAATTTACAAAGCTGTCAAAGTTTTTAAGGTCACCTTCTACTTAGTTAGAAATATCCTCATATTGAAGTATTTCTTATAACAATTCATTTTTGAAGCTTTAAAACCAGTGAAACAATCCTAAAATTATCTTACCATTTTCAGGACTGACCCTGTTAAAATAAGAGTTTATTTGTTTAAGGAAATCTAAATTTATAGATTCTTATCATTTACCTTAATTTCAGAACGGTGATGTTTTATGCGAATTTTTTTAATAAATAAACTAATTCTATAAAATATTTTCATTTGGTTTTTTAAAATATAGCACTTAAAATGTAAGGTTATTCATAATGTCGAGACGCATTGATATCATTTATCTTCATTTTGTTGTTAACCATATTTTGAAATAACAAACCACTTTTTAAATAACTCGATAATTCTGGACGTCTGTAACGTGTGTTAGTGCTCCGCTTGGCATCCGGCTCACTTAATTACAGTGCATCCATGATATTTATAAAAATATGATAACTTAATTTCTTTTTTCTACAACTTATCCCACTCAAGCGAGATCTATGCACGTTACAAGAACTTTCAATATTTATTTTGGCGTACCTGTTTTACAGCTTGATGCCCTTACTGACTGAAGCTAGCCTCTGGCTCTTGCCCGGGGAAACGGAGTGAATTCTATGAGCTAGTTCTAAAGAGCCTACCAATTTTGCCGGGAAAGTTATTGTTACATACATTCCAGGGTTGTTTACATGCCGCAATCGACAAAATGTTGAGACGCATTGATATCATTTATCTTCATTTTGTTGTTAACCATATTTTGAAATAACAAACCACTTTTTAAATAACGCGATATTTATGGACGTCTGTAACGTGTTTAGAGCTCCGCTTGGCATCCGGCTCACTTAATTACAGTACATACATGATATTTATAAAAATATGATAACTTAATTTCTTTTTTCTACAACTTATCTCACTCAAGCGTGATCTATGGCACGTTACAAGAACTTTCAATATTTATTTTGGCGGACCTGTTTTACAGCCTGATGCCCTTACTGACAGAAGCTAGCCTCTGGCTCTTGCTCGGGGAAACGGAGTGAATTATATGAGCTAGTTCTAAAGAGCCTACCAATTTTGCCGGGAAAGTTACTGTTACATACATTCCAGGGTTGTTTACATGCCGCAATCGACATGGGACCGACGGCTTTACGTACCTTCCGAAGAAAGTTGTGACACGTATGAACAGAAATGTAATAGCATTATTTAACTAGCATTATTTAACCTTCCCATGACCCACTTCGGTGGCCACATGGTCTAAGGCACTACTTTCGAGTGGATTAGAATGCCGAAGATGGGGAGATCATGGTTCTAATCTCGGTCGGATGTACTAAGGATGGTTTTTCCAAAATGGTTTTATAATCTTTCTCCATGAAAATGTGGGTACACTTCCTTTAAATATAACTTTCCTAATCCCTGAAACAATTAGCGTAATTAGTAGTTTACATAAGCTTACAAATCAAACGAGTAGTAAGAATGTGGTGCTAAAAATCTTATGGCATTAATAGCTTGAATAGTTTCTGTTTTTAGCATTTATAATATAAATAACTTAATTAAATAATAAGGCAGTTCCTAATTTTTCAATATTTAAAGCATCTCTGGCCCTTATAATATGGACCGCATATACAAGGGGATGCGACTCCAAATATTTCCTAAATGAAAGCTATGTGTTTGTAAAGTCTGATTAAAATTTGGGGAAAAATATTTTTTTTCAAATTTTATTAATTTATTAAAAAATATATGGGCCCATTACGAACCATTTTATAATTAGTATAGAGGGATACCGAGTATTGGTATTCCAACTCTGTTAAATATTTGATATGTTTTATTTAATAGAGCAATATACTGTATATAAAAGTAAGTATAACATGTTAGACTCCCTAGGTCTCAGAATACTAGAATACTAGCTCAAATAAATATGAATAAAACATAAACTGGAAGTATATTGTTGGAAGCCTGCATGTCGATAAAGTTGAGATGGAATCTTTCTGTTAGACCAAGCATCAAAATAAGATCATATGTGCATATTTACAATATAATAAAATAATAAAATATTTTATTACTACAACTGAAAATATCCAATAAAAAGAACCTACCTGTCTTGAAGACAACCGAAGATGTAGTTCCCAACGAGACCACCGACGTTGAAGAGAACAAGCGCTAGTGTCGCATAGAAATCCTTGTCGCAAACTGTTTCCCACTGAAACATATCAAAGTAGTAAAAGTTCATTTGAAATTTATCAAAAGATTTTGTATCAAAAAAATTTCCGTATGGAAAGAGTTGTGTGTCTTTGATGTTCTGACTAAAAAATAAAAATATGAAAGCGATATTGTTAACCCGTAAAAAAAAATAGAAGGATAGAATTGCTACACAATTATTTTACACATTTTTGAAAGTAGAAACGCTATACTTACATTTAGACAACCCTTAAATGAGGGGCAACGAAAATATACCTTCCGTATAAAAGCAATCCTAGTAATGTAGCACCAACAGAGTAACGAGTTCGTTACAGTCTTTTATAGCTTTAAAAATGGTGTGATAGTCCCCTCATACACCTCCCTTTATTTCCATCTCTCTCTTCATTAACGAACTTTGTTCTTTGTGGTATAACGTTTCTTGGAACCCTCTTGCACCGTATGTCAAACCATTACTAGGCCGAGTTAAAAAAAATGCACTCTAGAAATTTTTTATACCCCCAAATCTGTCTTCCTTTTGATGTAGTTTCCTTTTTTCCTTATCACTAATGGGCTTTACCGATAAGATATAATACAAGATATAACATTATGTTTAAGATCACAGAAAGATATCATTGGAGTAAAAATAATTTAAATGTGTGATGTACATTTTTCACGTTATTTATGTAATAAAAGGCAAAACCCACTCACGCTCTCATCACCATATTTATAAAACCCCTGGGTCTGAAAATTTAACATTTGCCTTTAGACCGTAGGCAAGATATTAGACGGGTTTCTTTTTTTAAATTTGGCCCCTAAGGAGTTAAAGGGGGGGATTTGAAACTTTAAAAAATTTGCTGATGTATTTTTTGAACCAGCGGACAAAGTGCCTTGAAATTTAAAATGAAGGTTCCTTTATATAAGTGGGCTAGGAGTTTTTGAGTTTTTTAAAAAAAATCATCCTCTGAGGGGTTGGGTGTGGCCAGTAGGTTGTGTGACTCACTTGACTCACTTATCACCTTACCTCTGAGCCTGAAAACTTGAAATTTTACTTGGCAGGAAGGTGGTGGAAATGCTCCATATAACCAAATAAATCTAAAACTGAAAAGTTTCAAAACGGGGTTCCGGGAAATGGGGGGTCTATAATTAAAAAAACCTTTAAGAGGGGGTAAAATTAAAATTTGGCAGTTAGGTAGAGAGACAAATCCTAATAACCCAATAAATCTTAAAATTTGAAATTTCTAAGTGTGAATTGGAGGAAAGGATTTGGGCAGTTCAAAATTTTAAGAGATATTATTAAACAACTATTTCTACTGTGGTAGAAAACTGAAATTCGTTAGGCAGGTAAAAATACCATTCAAAATAAATACTAAGGTCTGAAAGTGTTACATTTTTAACTCTGACTTTGAGAAACGCAAAGAGGATTATCTTAACAGAAAAACACACTTTTATATGTGGTAGAAAATTCAAATTTGTCAGGCAGGTAGAATCACAGCTCCAGATAACCTAATTTGTCTTAAAATTTGAAATTTCTAGGTAGGAGTTGTTTAAATGCAAAGGGAAGAGAGGAGAACTAGGTTAAAAAAATACTTTTAGGTAAAAAATAAAATTTAAATTTTCCAGGAATCTAAAGAGACTCAAATGACAAAACAAATTTTAAATATTGACTAATTAGAAAGAGGGCTGGAGAAATAGGAGTTTAAAAAATTCTCAGAACTAAAATAATACATTACTCTTCAGTGTGATATAATATTGAAAATTGTTAGGCCAGATATAAGAAAAACCCCAAACAAGCATTAATATTCAAAATGAAGAAGACGTAAATGGGGTAGTAGTGTTCCCTCAAGATTAATAAAACTAATATAAAAAACTATTTTTAGCGTGATACAAAATATAAGACTGACATGTAAGTTAATAGACATTCGCACAGAGCTGAGTGACGTTTGAACATATCGAATTTCAAAATGTAGGCCCGCGGGAGACCTAAGAGCTCACAATTGATACAGTTACTATCGAATATTACTTTCATTTGTGGTTTTACCCCTTTATATATGTATATACTTTATATTTTATTTGACATACTTTTCTTCATTTTTTACAATTTTTACCTTTTCCCTCATTACAATTTTTATCCTTTTAATTATTTTTTCTTACTACTTACTACTTTAAGCATGCATATTAGATTATATTTAATTTTGACCATTTTTGGACCTTTTTGCCCATTTTTAAAAACATTTTCACAATAAAATATTGTTCCTAATCAAAGCCGGGTACTTCATGTAAATTAGTATAAAAAGTTCTAAAAAGGGTTAAAAGGATAAAAAGTGAATATAATAAAATTTAATTAAATAATAATAAAATGTGTAGGAAAACAGGGTAAAAAATTGAAAATTAGTAAAAGAATAAAACGGACAAAAAAGGAAGTAAGAAAAAAATGGGTTAGAGTGCTAAAAAGGGTTTAGGGGGAAAAGGTTAATAAGGGTAAAAAGGACAAAAGTATAAAGGAGGAAGAGGGATTAAAAGTTAAAATTACTTAAAGTGCAAAAATGGTAAAAACGGTAAAATGTGCTTGAAGGCCAAGGAAGGTAAAAAGTGTAAGCAAGCTAAGAAGGTTAAAAAATTCATGAAGAACAAAAGGGCAAAAGAGGGTTTAAAGGGGCAGAGATTGAAAAAAGCCCAAAAAGGGTAAATAAGGTAAAAGTTTAGCTAAAATTTGTGAAAAATAAAGAAAGATCTGATAATAATTACTGTCTATCCTTTTTCCCCACAATTTAATTTTTTCTCTTTTTCTCCTTTTACCATAAAATATTTTTTTTTCTTTTTATTGCCCTTCTTATACTTTTTAGTCTTTTAATTTTTTAACCTTTTTTTCCCCTTTTTACCCACCCTTTTTTCCTAAATTATGTATCCCTTTATGCTAGTATGAAATATAAAACAAGCTAATTATTAAATACAATATTTACATTCAGGTTCCTTTAATGTTTTATCTACTATTAAGAATGATACTCAAGCACGTATGCAATTATAATTCTCTTACAAAAAAATGTAATAATGGAAAAGAAAATTTAATATTGGCATATTTACAAGTATTATATTTACTACATTTCAAAAATAAAATATATAACTTAATTCTCAAAGAACATATTTACCTTTCTTTATGTAATATACATTTAAATAATTGTATATACATAAAACTTTTAAATACGTCCCATCATATCACTGTCATGTTGGTAAAAACATATCGTTAATATCACTTGTGAGGTGACCTGGTAGTCTAGGGTTAAGGTTTCAGACGTCTTTGCTGGAGGTCTGGGGTTCAATCCTTGGTCCCGGCACAGATTTATCTGCTTTCCAAACCCTTCCTTCACCTCTGACAAGCCGTGTATTAATCACAACTTGTTAATGTGTGGAATGCCAGGCTTCTCCACTGTGGTTCGGATTCCACGTTAAACTGTGGGTCCTCCCATTAATTTCACAATCACCCTACCATTATACATTAACATAAGTGCGTATAACCCGAACGGGTAGTAAGACACGGTGCTAATAATAATAATAATAGTACTTGAGTTTAACGACGTTGGCTTCTTGGAGATTTAAAGGCTACTTTGCGAAGCGGGTTGCATCTTAACTTGACGCACCTAAGCAGTCAAAGCACTATCACACTAAGACACCAATGTACAAAATAATAAGAGAAGGAAGAAAATGATTAGTTCACCTTGTGAGGGCTCTTGTTTATCTACTGTTAGCACCCCCCCTATTCCTCTGAGGAGTTTACACACTCACTATACATTTTTCTCCTTGAAAACATTTACTTGCTTTTTAAAATTACCTTTTTCTCGTTTCCTATTCTAGATATACATATGATACCACATACTTTTTTAATATACATCCTTACAAAAAAGACTCCTACAAGCCATTTTAGTGATCAAGCCAAATAGCCTAAGCCTTAGATGATTTATAAAAATAAATAAGTTTACAATAAAACTACTTCAAGATACAAATAATAATTGTATGATAGTGTAAGACTATTTTTAGAATTATTTAAGAATTTGTAGTTTTTATTTCAACGTTATGTATCTAAAACTCGCTGACTAAAACATAAATTCACTGACAAGGAAAATCCTATCTTGACCTGCTGTGACGTCACAGGTAGTCAACGTCCTTAACTTGATAGATTTTTTTTGTAAAAAAGATTGCATTCATAACATGTGTGGCAGGCAATACATAATATTTAACATACTAAAGTTGTGATCTACCCTTATGCATTTCCCATCCTACTTACATGCTAATGTAGATACATATATTTAATCCTTCAATTATATCATTAGTAACCATCGTGCTAAACGTAATAATTTAAGAAAATAAAAATACATTTCACTACATAAAATATATAACAAATTGATTAGCGATGTTCATGGCTAGTCATTAGATTTTAACGTTAGTACGTTTCATGTAAATTGATATTGTTAAATTATCATTCATTTGATGTTTTTAATTTTATAATTGCATATTAGACCTGGATTGGACCTGGATTAGACCGGGATATAAACATTTTAATTGCGTGAATATTTTATGAATGAAGTAGAAATAATTTAGTGGAAACGTACCCCTAATAATCGTGAACGTAGAGCGGGAAACCATTCATAGTTAAAACATTCTTAGCTCACCCAACTGGGATTCAAGCCCTGACCTCCTAGATACCAGCAAACTAAACTATATGCACCCAACATCTAGCTCGTGTGTCCGTCCACCTTGGTGGTAATTTGGTGTCTTGATTAGTTTGAATAAAGATACTCTTCCATAGTATTTATTTCCGGCCTCCATTTGTCTTAATTCTTCTCTCTATAAAGCTTGTATTACCTCCTTCTCTACAAACTCAATAGTCTCCTTCCTCGACTACATCTCATAATAATTATTAAAATCTGCTTCATACGTCACTGCACCTCGCTGACGTCACCGAATTGTCGGTAAGGTTGACACTGCGCTTAGCGTTCGAGGGAGGGAGGGAGGATTATAAGGGGGTGACCAGTCCAATCGATAATGAGACTAGGTATCTGTACCCAGAGCAAATGTAGGCTAAACAAACGAGTCGAGAGAGGAGGGCTGGGGGATAAAGCTGGGCAGCAGAGTGTAACGGGTGATGAGGCAGGGTGTGGGGGCATAGAGACTCAAAAAGCACTTCTCTACTCCCTCTTCCACACACGAGAGTTATCGTGCGAGACCTTCGTAAATGTGTATAATGAAGAGAGCAAGCAAGGGCCACGACATCGTGGGAAATTAAAAGAGAAACCTTAGGCTAACATAGAAACCATCCTAGGGAGTCTCCGTTGTGTTATAAACATCTCACTTGGACGAAAATTAAGTTTAAATGAAGAGGAAGGTAGGTCGTAAAGTCGCCATGGTGCTAATACTATTATTTTTCACTTCTTAAACTATTATTTTTACTGGGATTTGGAGACGCGTCGACACAAAAGTGGTCATTAATGTCATAAACACAACACAAACTAAGAAATAAATAAAGAAGAGGAAAATAAGAAAATAAAGTTAAGGTGATTGAGAGAGCATAACCGTTTTAGGTTGTTGTGGGAACTTTAAGTGGGCAGTGGCATTATAATTATAAAAATCGACACATTTGCTCAGTCAGTAAAGTGGCTATCTTCTAAGATAAGTGACCTGGGCTCGATTCCTGGTTTGGCCAAAAATTTTATTATTAGTGAAATGTGTATTTTTAATTTCACCGTGAATAATTTACGTGCGGGGAGAGGGGGGCGGTTGTGGTGTATTATTAGAATACAAATCAATCAAAACTATGCTTATCCTTATGAATGGCATATTTCATCCCAAAATAGGCTCTAGATAAGGTATTACCAGCCCGCGTCCCTCAAGGTCGTTCTGTGTGGCTCACCAGCTCAAATTTAAATACTCTAAGTCAATAAATTACAACAAATTATGTTCTGGGAACTGTAGTAAATCTTATAAATGGTTTGTATGCTTATTTTATGATTAATTATTTGCATAATGTATGTTTGTTAAAAATTAAATAATAATTATTAGTTAATACTTTTGTTAAATTTAGGCATGTATGGCGCTTGGCCAACTCTCCAAGAACGTATGCGGCTATCAGTGAGAAATTTGCACCTCAATATCAACAATTATAAATTCTTGGAGTAAGCATATTCAAAAACAAATTTGTTTTCAATTACTACATTCATTTTTCAAATCATATGCTGAAAACGTTATGTCTAAATAATACACGTTTCAAATCTCTTCACGGCATTTAGACCCCTTAAAAAATCTTAATTGCTATAATTGCACAATAGTACTAGTTATTTGTAAACAATGCATGTTTAACTTGTTTATTTTACTACTGTTTTTATTGACTTGAAGGGTGAATTAATCTTTCAGGTTTTCAAGCTAAAATTATACATATTGTATGAATGAGCAAATTCAACATCGTCTAACAATTACGAGAATAACCACTTTCATATATGATTATGCCAAGTCATATGCTAAGAAACTTTTGAAAAATCATAGCAATGCCAGTCAAATAGTTAAAATAATACAGCTAAATATTATCAATGTTGATATCAATACATTGTACGACACAATCGCACTAAATTTCTAATAAAGTAAGCTTCAATTTTATTTTCAGTAAACTATCTTTCCGAAACCTTTAATAATAAAAACAAACACATCACCATAAACAACACAATACCAATTCTTGATTTATAAACTTTAAAAACAATGGTTAAAATATTGTTAACAAATTTCAAATTTTGGTTTTTCGTAAACTGCCATAAAATTCTTTGTAATTTCTCACGGAAAAGATATTCCCAAATACTCATTTTGCTTTCAATCGTTAAAGCCAATTTTGAAAAAATATCATATTTTCTATAGTTTGTCATATGTAAACTATGATTAAATTAATTTACTTTAAAAAATAAAAATACATTAATCATTATCATGTTAAATAGTCCCCCCAAAACAATTTTGAACAAAGTCAGTGTAAATGTTTTCAAAAATATTCAAAATTTGTCAAAATAAATTTTCAGTAATATACTATGATTTTTTTAAACCAGTGAGTCTAATTATTTATTATGTAATAGGCTTGACAGATACCCATTTTGAATAAAATTGCTAGAGCCATTTTTTTAAATATTAAAGTTAAAAAAAGAGCCATCAGAAAACTACCCTTAAACGAATTTAACTTCAACAAATAAGTATAGTTTTATTTATCATATTTGTACCCGTACTGCGTCCGTAAGGTACAGGGGGAGGACATATAAAATAACAAGAGTAATCCAGAAAATTGTAGAGTGACCCATTTGAACAATGCACAAACAATATATATATATATATATATATATATACATGCATGAATTTTATCCAACAGGATCGCTTCACATATATACCTTAAGTTTTTTAAAATGAATAATTGCTAAATAGCAAGAGGTATTTTTTTTCAATGTAACAAAATCGATAACGTTTTGGGTAGGATGACACATCAAAGATAAATCAGAGGTGAACGATTTGAATATAATTTATATAAATGATTATATAGAGGTTTAAACAATACTATATATATTTCAAAGAATAATTACTCACTTTAATACCAAAACAAAATGATGTGTATATTCATCAAATAAATAATATTACTGTTACTATTGAGAACAACCTAAACTATCCAAAGAATGCAAAATAGAGTCAAACTTCATTTAATAATCCTAAAAAATTATTATTAAGAAATTTTCAGTCAAAATGTACAAACAGCAGAGCCTCTTCTAATATCTCTGATCTTTAACTATACACGCTAATGACATTTTTTCAATATATATAAACTCATAACAAAGCGTTAAGGAATATCAGAAGGATGTGCAATAAAAAAAGATTCTGTCAACAACTAAGATTACCAATAAGTGTATATATAAACTATTACATTTAACGACGAATGAATGTTAGTGAACAGTGACTAATAACCTCTCATCTTTAAATATTGTAAATAGTGTATTAAATAATTATAACCTATTGACCAACAAGGAACCATTTATTTAAACTAAGTTTCCTTCGATTTCAATTCAACATTTAAACTTATATGTAGTCGCTAATTCTTCAATCTTTAAGTATCTAGTCCTTAAATAACAATAAACAAGTCAATAAAAAAAGACGAAATCATTATTAAATATCATTAATCGACGAAGTCTCAGAATATTAAATGTTGAAATATTTACAAGGGGTTGAACGCAATACTATTCTTTGAAGTGTCACCATTAATATTTAATTCATTCTGAAGGAAAACAGAAAACAAGGTTCAAGTATTACATCAGTCAGTTCTGAAAATTAAATGTTTTAGTGTTTGAAGAAAAGGTTTCAAAGATACAAAAAAAAGCAAATAATTTTAATCCATGATAAAAAAGACTATTTCTAAGCCAAGATAAAAAAAATTGATTATGTTTATAAAGATTTACGTCGAAACAATAAATTCTGAACAGATAATTTTGCAAATATTACATTTTCCAAGATAAGAAGTGTCCTCGGTGAGAATCCAAACAAGAGTTAACTACAAGGGGGAAATCACAAGTTTATATTCAATCCACAGCTCAGCTTTAAACATCATAGAGAGGAATAAGGGAAGGCGGGGGAAGTGACACAAATTAGGAAAGAGAGAGAGGACGGAAATGCAATGTGACCTGGTTGTTTCAGAAACTTCTGGATGACGGTACTATCTTCCACGTCTTTCCAAGGCGTGTCAGTGGCCAAGCTTAAAACTAACTCTGTATCCCAGCAATTCCTTTAGTCAGCATGGATTATCGATGGGGCTCAGACGTGTTTTAATCTCACCGTTATGTTGATATTTAGGTTATATTCTTATATGAAGTGGTATCTGATCAAATACTGGCAGAGGTTGTAACGTTGCTTGAAATCAACGTTACAAGCAAGAAGAAAATATGAGTAAAATAACACTAATTCTACAACCACGAAGAGTGAACATAACTGGACTCACCAAAAGTGCCCCGTTTCTCAGTCTGTGTGTGTGAAGTCTTGTCAACAAAACATCCC
>CABFOV010003529.1:17464-38589 GCA_902141375.1 Timema poppense
ATATATATATATATATATATAATATGGATTTTGCCTTCCTCATCCCTACAATATTAAATGTAAATAGCCTGGATGGGAAATAAGACGCGGTGGAAAATAAATTAATAAATAACTCTCAATTTTATTGAAAAGTATTGTGAGAAGAATTTAGATAAACTGGCATTGAATATCAATTTAACATGATGATGTTTACAAAATGGCTTTGAAATATAAAGTCCAGTTTCCATAGGAAGAACCTTTATCTTACAGATAAGAAAGTTAATTTATCTCTTTTTCACGCATCAACCCACCAAATCATTCGATCATCAGCTATCACTTTTGATAGATGTTAATATTAATTATAAAATAACAATAAGAATATAGTAAATTGTTATCATTGTTTACCAGAAAAATGTGTGTTTTGTGTTTTTTGATAAATTTTTCCTAGAAAATCATATTGTACCTTTTAGGTCATAAAGGTATTTATATATTAAAGAAATAACGTTTTTTTTTATGAAAACAAATGCCTTATTCCACCATATTTTTTAAATAAATTGAACCATATTATTTAATGCTTATATTATCTTAGATGAAGCTATTCCATATATTCATTCGTAGCCAGCCTTCATTATTCTTATTAAAAAAAACTATACCTCAAGATATTTTGAAATTAACACACTCATGCTGAAAGGAGCCTCGATGATTGATGACAGCCTTCAGGGTACGACAGCATTTTATATATCCATAGATTTGTCATGAAGAATAATTCACCAGTCTGTGGTGGATTTAGACAATACCTCCTGACATCGCACATATCTTCCCTTTGAGGATGTCTTGTTAACGGGATGTGAGGGCTGTGTCTTACGCCTGTAAGGGTTTATGGTGATAGACCTGACGTCTTGTTTTCTTGTGGTTTACTTCCCACAGCGTCTTAGTACCCGTTCAGGTTATACACATAAATTAATTTACACTAGTGAAATAAGAACGAATAAAGTACAATTCTGGAAGAAATGGATCTACATTTGTGGGCAGGGAGAATCTTAAACAATCTAGGAAATCTGTCTTAGTAGTATCGACTGGAATTCAAACCCCGATCTACCCGACATTGACAATCCAGTCCAACATGAGTGACAAGTTATAACAAATGGCGTGTTAATCACGTGTAAACTAACTATGACACATAGAACGCTCTTGTACGAGGTTAAAGGCTTGGACCTGAAATACATTTTATGATCGATTACAGTTATCTTGGCTCAGAGACATGACCACTCTTAATACAAGGCTTAAGATTATATCTTGAGGAACTATATATTCTATATTGTACTCGTACTGTTAGCGCAACGACATGACCACTACTAACACAGGGTTTAAGATTACATTTTGAGAGAGTATATATTTAATTACTGTATTATTTTTACTTCCAATAAAAGAATACAATGCTAGAATATAATGAAAAACTAATTTTCTTTAATAGGACCCATCATATAGCTTTATTAAATTCTTTGCTGTATAAACGAACGGATCCTAATTTCACCGGTTCCAGTATTTTGGATCCTATTTGGCGGGGAATAGTGAAGCTCTCCTATTTCATTGTACTAGCTTATTATAGTGTCTTGCTGCACACACTTTTATTTGGTCGTGCTGAAAACGGAGATAAATTTCTCTCCACGTCTCTGTTTTATTGGAGTTCCAGGACATATTTCACTCTTTGGTCCGGTGGGTCGTAATAAGAAATATTAATATGTCCCAACGTTCTTTTACGGAAGGGCACAACAACGTCACTCTAGGATGTCAAATATGATTTCTTAGATAGGTCAATTCATTAGACGGGCAGGGAATTACTTTTTAATAGAGAGTCCCAGCAATAGAGTAGGTAGAGACGTCTTCTCAAATTTTCTGGAGACTGCGAGTGAGGGAGCCTCACAAAACCTACTATGGTTTCGTCCTATCATCCTCTTTTCTAATATACAGGATGGGGTTGAGACAATTCGACAATCTATGCTGAATAAAATGGTGGAAAACGTTATGAGGTTTGCCTGACATCCGGCGGAGCTCCCATGATTTACAAAAAGTGAAAATGTGTAGTATGTAGTAATTTTATTGAGATAGAGAATATTTGCTTTTCAATTAAAGTGTTAATTTTCAAGTTACAAATCGTCTAATTGTTTTGGCCCCACCCTGTATATATATATATATACATACACTAGCTGCAAGTGACTGGCGTTGTCTGGGTGAAGTTAACTATCTTTGCACTAATGGTTGAAACTTATCCTAGGTAATAAATTTATATATAAAACAAATCATTATTATAATAAACAGAACACACTTTAATTAATAAATACTAAAGTAGGAAATACAAATATATTTCTTTGGTGTAAATAATTCTTGAGTTTACCTCTATTATTAGTGCCACGATAACTATCAAAATTCATAAATGACAGTTGACGAGCACATTATTTGAAGTATGAATAGGTTATAGTACTATTTCAATCAAATTTACAATTTAGATGATCATTGACTTAGGAACTACCCACCCAATGACTATGGCGCCTTAAGTTGTCAGGCTCGCAATATGAGTAAAAACAGAAACTAGAGTTACAATAAGTACGTAGGCCCTATAATTCATGGTTATAGGGTTGGGCTTTAGGATTAGGTTAGATTGTAGAGTTTGTTTGAACATATAACTTTGTTTAGAGAGAGCACATTAAATATATATAATTTATATACAATCACAGTTCAAAATAATCTAGTATGAAATAGCTCTTTAAGGAAAACCTCTTTAACTCATTTTTGAGGCAAGGAAGAAGAAAAAGCAAAACGTGATAGGAGTAAATACAATGAACGAACACAATATGACCTTTAAAAGGAAAAAGGAGCACTCTTTCCACTTTAAATTGTTCTCACTGGACTAGTCTTGAATAAAGTCTGACGATACCGCTCAAACCCTCAAATTACTCTATTGGAGTTATTTAGGGGTGAATAATGAGACCTGCAATGTCACTTTGTGACAAATAATCTTTTAATATTACTGCGTGTGCTTAAATTGCGAGACATAAACAAATAAATAAACCTTATTAATTTCTACACAATGATGTTATAGCCGTGTCTGTACTTTTGGAAATAAAATTAATTGCGCAATTATATATACATGTATATTAATTACAACGTGTTAAGGATAAGAAAGCTATAATTGATAGTAAATGTAATCCGAATTACGTAATTATTTAGAAAAAATATATATAAAATGATCAGATGAGATTTGAATACCTACCTTCACATCATCAATAATCCAGAATAAATTAGCTTAAAATTAAGACCGTGGGTCCAACGGTGTGGTCAATAAATAAATAAATATAAAACAGGGGTTGTTAATATAAAGGCCAAAAAGGAAATGTAAAGGAAATAACGTGGATACAAATATATTATACCCCACTCTTTATTAATTTCCATTCTGATTTCCTGTATTTTATGCCGTGAAAGCTAGTTGATATTTCATATTTTATGAAATAATTGTTTTGTGATATTAAAATAAATTTAAGATGTTTCTATATAAAAATTATAGCCCTCTCTAAGAGAACAATTTTATGACAAGAAATTGTTTAAAATAATAGCTTAAGTGATTTTTCTTAAAGTAAGTTCTTCCCTGAATAACTAACGATATAAGGACTAGGAAGATTTGGCATAGAATAAATATACCAGATATTTTCGGAAGGTAAAGACCAAAGTTTAGAGCAATTTATGGAAAACATGCCAGTACAATCAACAAAGGGATTTGAACCTCAGCATCGCTGCCCCGGGAAAACCAATACAAACGACAATACTCCGTACGCCCTCTGATGCGAGTGCTACGTGATTTGATTATAATATTTCTAATGTTTCTAAAAATACTTTTCAAAGAAGAACGTTTTGTAATAGAAATAAAGCTTGTAAAAATATAATTCAAAGATTGCTTAGGGCTCTTTCATGTTTACTTATTTTCAAAATATATACTCTATGTACAAAGTTTATTCACGCTAGTTTTATTGCAGCGCACGTCCACGTAGTATAAAGTTGAGATTGGGTTTGGAGGAAGGAATGATGGAGGTATGGGTAGGTAGGCGGGAAGAGTTGACGTGTACATACATACCAATAGGTGAACAGCAAACACCTTCAGGGCTTTTCGCCTATTTCAAACATGAGAGTGAGCAACCAATGGAGCGAGCCTCTTATAGGACCAAAGATTAAGAGGTATAGTTCAATTTTCTTTGGAAGAATCTTACTTGAGAGCTAGAAAAATTATTAGATCTACTTTCACTTTTTCTTACGTCAGGTCACGTTATCTGAAGTTGTCAATTTAGAAATATATTATCAATATCTCTAAAATAGCACGAATAGAATAGTGAAATATTATCAATTTTGGCCACAATAAAGTATGTCTGTATTTTCTAAAAGGAATTTCCTATGAAAATTGGACTGTACGCCAACATCATGTATAGGGGACGATGGTTTGATCTTAAGGAAACCTAGAGAAAAGAAATGAACAGCAACCGCATGAAATACGTAAATTTTTCTTTGACCTTATATCAATACTCAAATTATATTTTTTTAAATAAATAATATTTTGATAAAGTAATTAGATTAACTATAATTACTAATAGTTTATGCTTACATGGTTTTTTTACACTCATCCCTTGGTTTATTGGATTAAATAGGCTTATGATCCTGATTAAGTCATATGCTGATCAATAACATAATATTATTAGTATTGTAGTAAAGTTATAGTATAATATTAATACTAAAAATAGAAATAATGACACTTCAATATTTTGGTTTATTTGGGCAAAACAATAAATGCAAGTAAAGGTAACAATTGAAGCGGTTCCAAGCAGAGTTAGTGAGAAGAAAACCATTTTGGATATGATTCTTCGGTATGAAGCAAATTGATTCAGACACTTCCTTAAGAGGAACTATTTTCTGAATGCCCTAATAGAGTTGAGGAAAAAAGGAGCTTCGGAAGGAGGATTCAAATATTGGGCAACTTTAAGGAAATTGGAAAATTCTGGGAGCTGATGGAGAAGGCAGAGGACAGGATGCATTGATGGTCTAAGTTCACTGACAAAAGGAACGGACCTGACGTAAGACAGAACACTTAACAATAATAATAATAATTACATGAATTTGGGAAGAAGGTTGAGGTGTGGACATTGATATAAATATCTTATTGTACAATCTTAGACTGATTGATTCTTTAATTATGTAGCTGTGAGTTTTTGGAAACTTAATTTTCACCAATTAATTTGTGAATTAATTCAAAAGCTATTTTCAATATCATTTAAAAAAAAGTATCTTCTTAAATTTTTTTTTTGTCAAAATAAAACTAACAATATTTATTCAGCTTATATTTCTTTAGTGCCTGTGATTTTCAACCGTTGCCTCGCCCTCTCCGGCTACCTTCCGTCCCTTAGTCCCATAACCTAAGTTCAACAAGTTGCCACAGAGAGCGCGGTTTTAAATTACAAAAAAAGGGGTAATCACAGAGAGGCCATGTCATCCAGCTTCGCCTCTTGTCTTACCAGAAAAGCTAAGGCTAGGTCTAATGGACCTAACCAAAAGGTAGTCTGAGATCAGACAAGAACTAACAAAGGTTAACAAGTACAGCCCAAGGGCTCATTTATTTTGATAATACTCAGAGTAGGATAATTAGTACAATATTGGAAAATAAACTTTGATATTTATATAAGCTAATGTATAAATGATAAACTAATTCTCTTATAAATATAGATACAATAGGATATAATAATCCGCGATGAAAAAGAGAAATTGTTTCTAATAAAAAAATATAAAGTTTTACAAATAATAAATATTGCCATGAAACTATCAAGTTTATTAAAGCTGCAAGTTAATATCTCCCATGAAACTAACATTTAATGGGTTTTGGTCCTCATAGTAATAAAATGTAACTTTGGAAACATCTGACTGAAAACAATACATATAATCTAATGTTAACATTTCCCGTTAACTAATAAACTAGCCTAACTGAAATAAATACAATAGACTGTAAACATTACAAATACCCTAACAATAACCTAAAAATATAGATACAATAATTAGTTACGACCATAGTTCGAACCCTGACCTGAATCCAAAAGCTAAAGGTTAAAGTCAAGTTTCCCTTTAAAATCCACCGGGATTTGACCCAAGACCTAAGTGTTACTATGTTTAAAGTCAAAGTATTAATATTCTTGTTAAGAAACGAACTTGCCAAATTTCTCCAAGAGTTAAACCCTGACCTCAATTTAACCATATTTATGGTTCGAGAACAATCTCCCTAGTTAACACTTATTCTTGTAAACTTCACCGAGCTTCGCACCCTGACCTGTAATAAGTACAGTTCACGGTCGAAGATTACTTTCCCTAATTTACATTGAACAAACTAAAATTCCTCCAGGATTCGAACCTCAACCTAACATACTCAAATTCCATGGTCGGCGATTAATTCCTGTCATTAAGTATAGCTTACATTTTATAAGACGGTCCTAGGGGCCTACTATCTGCCCAAGTTATGCTAATTCCTAATCGGCATCAAAGAGTAAAGATTACGTTGAAACACAAGCTTATATTCGATTTTGCCCAGCGGGGAAAATCAGGAAGGAAAGAGTTACATCACAATGTCGTCATAGACGTCCAATCATAAGGCGCTACACAATTATAACACAGTCCACACTCGCATAGCAACGGGCGGTGGGGGGGTAGCAACGGACGTCTGGCTCACTGATACGGTTATTTTGAACTGCACTCTCACGCATGCGCATGTTGGACGAGTGTCCTAGTTCAGAGAAGGGGTGAGGATATCTGACTTTCACTTCACAGTTTTCTTGTAGCACGTACACAAAAGTCTTTCTGTTGCGCAATAGTTGATCTTCACTGAAACTTCGACTTTTCTGTCAAAAGGGTAAGTTGAAAACAGTTGTTGGTGACGGGCCAGTCTGTAGCTACGGTACAATTTGAATACTAGATATTTAAACTATTTTATATTATTATACTGGGCTATGAGGGTTGATTTAATTTCTTTTAACAGTATGCCTCTCTAGTGAGGATAAAAGAAAATTTGCAAAAACACACGATACGGATTGAACCTCCCAAGTAAAGAGTATGAAGTGTCAACTTCTGTACTGACTATAAAGTTTGTACGCTAGTAGACGATGGATTTTCAAGATATAGCACTCACTAGAAAACCCATTCTAGTATCGATCATATATAAAACCTACACACACAGGCGCGCACACACACACACACACACACACACACACGGTTTATTGTCGATGTCTCGATCTCTTGTACTGTACATAACCACGATATGTTTATTTATTGCTTTCAATGTGTGTTGGGCATATGAATTTATTTCTTGTAAAAATAGTCAGATATTATAGCTCATGTACGTAAAAGGTTGGTAATAGATAAATAAAACGTCAATAGGGATATAAATACGGTTTTTTATTGCTTGAAGTGTTTAGATTTATGAGACATTCGTAAAAAAACACATACGCCATTTACTTTATGCTCTTAGTGTTACATTTTATATAGTTTTGCTTGAGTGCCTCGAAACATTTTACAAAGTGATTCATAATTTCTCGTATTGTGAACAACGTTACTGATGGGTCACTCTGAGAAATAGTGTGATTCAACTAATTACACACTTAAACTGTTTATGTATCTAGAACACTGAAATGTATTTGTGGAGGTGGAGTGGATGGACAAATAAATACATTAAATCGATGTTGTTAATTATCATGCATTTTACTACCGGTCCGGTATTTTCTCATATTTACACTAATGTGGCTGGAATGAGGCTTTCTTTTATCACCGCTTATGTAATAATTACGCTAATGGTTATAGATATTATAGAGGTTATATTTATAGAAAGTGTACCCACATTTGCGTGGAGAGAGAGTGGAAAACATTTTAAAATTATCCTCAGTACACTCTACCGGGATTTGAACCTCAATCTCCCCATCATTGACAGTCTAGTCTCATGCGAGAGTAGCGCGTTATATCATGGGGCCACCGAGGAGGGTAATTAGGAATGTTTAATATTGAATAAATATATCCGCATTTGAGTAGAGATAAAGTGAGTAACCATTCATGAAAGATAATTGATTCACACGACCAGGTTTAGAGCCCCGGTATCCTCGTCATCGACTATTAATTCTTAGACTATGTGACCATTGAGGTGGATGATTTGCGTGTTCTAATCTGTGTTTGGGCAACAACTTATTGTAAAATTGTACAAAAATAAATAGCAATATAATTGGAAATGGTGCATTTGATTTTATGCAAAACAAGCAACAATTAATTATCATATAAATCTCATTTTAAAACTGTTTACATAAAACTTTATCAAAAACCTTTAGTAGCTTGTCCTAAATTGTTAATCAAATATTGTAAAATCTTATTTGTCTTTTATTTTGAGATATTATCTAAATTCTTCTGGTTTTTTTTAAATCAATGAATATATTGGTTAGATTACGTGAACTCACTCAGTGAATGAAAGTTTCTTTCTAACCTAATTATTGTAACAATGTACAGTATTTTAGAGCACTTAAAAAAGTTTTTAAAATACATTGTGTTCAGCGGATAAGTCCATATTTATCCATCGACTTAATTTCATTTTCTAAACATTATTTCCTTGTCCTCCAGTCATAACAAATTACAGTTACTAAAAAATAAGTATCATTCAGAAATCTCCATTGATAGAAGTAATTGATAAAAAAAATACAGTAATAACATCCTTTTTACTAAAGCGATTTAAGTTTTCACAAATTTATTTTAGATATATTTTTTTATTAACTAGTAAATGCAGTTGCTGGCTCAAACGAATTGAATAAACCATGAAAGGACTCTTAAGCTCAATTCTTTAATATATAGGTGGTATAACTCCTTTTTAATGGTCGGAACTGGTATCCCGTCTGTGTGCATAGTTTCTTTTAACAAATAATGAATGACCTGTTTCGGTATCCACGTGGTTTAGCGCTACACTTATGTTGGGCTAGACTGCCGAAGACGAGGAGATTGGGGTTTGATTCCAGTCTGGCACACTGAGGTTTTTTTCCTAAATGAGCTATCACGTTCCCTCCAGGCAAATGTTGATGCACTTCCTATAAATTAAACCTTTATAATCCCTAAAACAGTAGTGCAATTAATACATAGGAGTATAACCCGAGTGGTTTGTAAAATGCGGTGCTAAAAATATAAATACATTTGATTTTTAATTCTTTATCCATGAATGCTTGTGTATTTATTGAAAACTCTTCATTATGGTGCTTATTATTTAAATTTTAGAGGTTAGTAATTAACTAACTCTGTAGGTTTTAAAGTAGCTTAAAGATTCATGGCCGCCAGAACGTAAACTTGTCATTCAAGCCTATGCAGATACCATTCTATCCCTAACCTGAAACCTCCCCTCCTCTTTTTTTTATCTCCAAACTTTACTACCTGTTAAGGTTATACGCATGTGTAATAATTACGCTAATATGCTAAGGATCATACCGTTGAATTTGGCAGAAAGGTATCCACATTTGCGTGAAGGGAGAGTGGAAAACCACCCACAGTACATCCGACTGGAATTCGGCAATATAGTATATTGCAAGAGTGATGCGTTAAACCATTTGGCCACTGAAGAGGGTTCCCGCTTCGTAAATATTTTAACACTATCCTCCCATGATGTTTGACTGCCGACTGCTGCTAATACTGTGGCTGTCGATGCTTTCACCGGGGCAAGTTCACATGGCTGTTACAAGGATAATGTCTGCTCTGGAATCGATATCTCGTAGAAAGAGACGACAAGACACTCAGAGGGACAAATATCTGCATTTTTACTTTCTCATAATATTAAGATAAAGTAATGTGTTCGTGAAAATAAATCAATTTCTAGATTGTCACAAATATTTACGTTTTATGAGGACATGAACCCCCCTCTTCCCCCCAAAAGTCGAATTTACAGTTCTGTCTGTCCTCATGTCTGTATGACTTTCTAAAGTCAAAATTGTTAAATAGATTTTGTTCAAACTTGATATTTTGAAATTATAGGGCTATACCAAGGGATATTCTTTATTTTAACCTACCCCTTAAATTGAGGGCTGTTTACTGATGAGAGATATTTTTTAATTCCCAATTTTTATAAAATGGATTTAAGAGCATATCTGGAATTTGTTTGACATTAATAATAGCACTATACAAACTAGTTTTTGGACAAAAATTTGATAAAGGGTAGTTTACTGATGGGAAGTTTGGGAAAATTTGAAATATTTCGAAAATAGATTTAACAATTTTATTCAAAATGTATGTCTAGAGATTGTTTCATATGACTAATAACAATATATAATTGTTTTCAGGGTAAACACTCAATTATGGGTAGTTTACTGATGACTGATTTTTCAAAAACATGCAATATTATACAAATGACTTTAGGGATTTGGTTCCGAATGGGTATCTTGGGACTGTTTGACATGTCAGCACGATGTATTGATTTTTGTTTGGAAACACATTTATCGGTAGTTTACTAATGATTAATTTTTAAAAAAGCTTGAAATATTTTACCAATTGTTATAACGATTTGGTTCCAACTTTGTTTCTTGGCAGTGTTTGAAATGACAAATAACCATGTATACTTAGTTTTGAGTAAAAATTAGATACCGATATGAGATTTTACGATTTTTCTTAAAATGCATATGTGTTTGACATGAACATGACAAATAAAATGGTATACCTGTTCAGCAACGGGTAGTTAACAGATTCCTGCTTTTTTTTATTTGAATATTTTTTTAAATGGCTCTGGCGGTTTGGTTCAAATTGAGTGTCTTTTAAGTTGTTTACATTATAAATAGTGATATAGATATATTTTTCTAAAAAAATATCATTTAATAGTAGTTAACTAATGAGAGAATTTTGTAAAATTAGATTTTTTTGAAACTAGCTCTAACGATTTGGTTCAAAATTGGTATCGGGATTATTTTACATTATCAATAATAATATTTATTTATTTAAATGAAATAAATTAATTTAATGGTGGTTTACTTCTGAAAAATTCTAGAAAATTTGAATTTTTTGGAAATTGACCTTGAAGAATCAATTAAAAATGGGAATCTGGGAACATTTTTTCATGATAAATTAGAATGATTTTTTTACAGCTAACAAATCATTTTAGGGTATTTAAAAATAATTTATTTGAAAATTTTAATTTTCTTAAAAATACTTAAACAATTTGGTTTAAAATTTAGGCTATATATATATATATATATATATACATAAATAGTAATTATTGTGATTAACAAGACTATGTGTTTAATTTTAATGAGGAAAACTTGATTATGGGTAGCTTACTCAAAGCCTATTTTTGAAAATTATCTTCAAAACTGTGGGGAATCCCAGGCCTCCACCGTGGTTCGGATTCCATGTTAACCTGTAGGTCCTCCATTTCATTTCACAATCACTATACCATTACACATTAGCGTAAGTGCGTATATCCCGAACGGGTAGTAAGACGCAGTGCTAACAATAATAATAATACTAATAATAATATATTCGAAACCATAGCACATGATATAAGAAGGTTGGTGCGATTGTGTCGTACCATTTATTTACTAATGTGCAATAGTTTCATCTACAGAAATACGAAAAGAGGCATAAGAGTTAAATTTAGTTTTCTATTTGAAACACAGTAGTTATTTTAGTCGAGGTTCTTTTAATATATGGGTATCATTGTTATAGTTGGGGATTTCAAGTGAAAATAGAATAACGAAAAGCAATTTTTTTCCTAAATATCTTATTAACGGTTTATTATATGCAAGTAGTGACGTGACTTCGTCGGCAGATTGAGTTCACGTGAACTGTGAGGCAGTGGTTCATAACGTGGGACCTAACTAGGTGGAGCTTATTTTTTTCTTCCGATGATTCACTAGTGTAGATTATTCTTCCTTGCTGCCAGACTCGGGTGGTGGTTGAGAAATGATCTTAGAGAATGTAGCATAATTTTGTTACTTAGTTTTTAAAGTAAATTTGAGTAATCATAGATTGAGATGACTCAAGTATATAAATAGGAAAATATAGTGTATATAAAGAACATTGTATTGTCATCGAAATGATAGAATCATGGGCCTTCTTGTGTACAATCTTTGAAATTTAGAACTTTCGATCACCAATATCTTAATCTCACTCAAAAAATCCCTGACCACAGTTGAAAGATTAGTGAACACGCCAATTGGGGAACTCAGCAGATGTATAATAGCAGGATCTCTATTGATACACAGAAACCTGAAGTGACTGAGCAAATCTCTGTTGAACTTTATCATAACTTTATCAGAAAGTGGGGCGAGAAAAATTTTGTGAGGTTACTTTCTCCAAACACAGCTTTCAGGTTTTAAAGTAGGGATCACTTCTGTGGGTGGATTTACCGCTACAAATAAACTATTCATACTTTTAAGAATTCCAAATGAAACCTTTTATTGCAAAGCTCGGAATTCCATACATATATTTTTGGATGTCAAAAGATGAACGGTTATATTTCACACAATTGCATTTCTTCAATAAATGATATGTTGGTAAAGTAACCTACAAGGCCTAAGAACAGGCAATATTTCATAAACCATACTCATAAATATCTGCAGCGTCACTTGCGGAGCACAAATGAAACACGACTACTCATGGCAAATGACTGCCAACTAGTAATAATATTAATTCAAGAAAATATTAAAATAGTTTAAGAACGAATACCATTCTAGTCTGACACTGCATCAGTGGGTATCCGTATTTAGGCGTCAGTCTAATATGATCTTGTTTGTTTGTTGTAAGGAGGTTGCTGGTTGAATCCCAGGGGGATTTTCCTTGTAGAGTTTCCCAGTGCCTCTTGACGAAAATATGTATATATATTTCCCTTAAATTATACCTTCTTTATAACCACCACAGTAGTGTAAATATGTGGGTAGTAATAAGACGCACGAGCAAAAAAAAAAAAATGAATCAAAGTATTAAAATTTATAAAATATACACTATTAAGGTTGCAAAGCAAAAATGATTATTCAATTTAATAATTTATATATATATATATAGCGGTGAACTGGTGGTCTAGGGGCAAGGTGTCAGACTTCTATGCTGGCGGCCGGGGTTCAATCCTCGGTCCCGGCAAAGATTTATCTGATTACCAAACCCTTCCTTCACCACTGACAAGACATCTTGTGAATGTGAGGAATGCCAGGCCTCCACCGTGGTTCGGATTCCACGTTAAACTGTAGGTCCTCCATTTCATCTCACAATCACCCTACCATTACACATTAGCGTAAGTGCGTATAACCCGATCGGGTAGTAAGACGCGGTGCTAATTATATATATATATATATAAGAGAAACACAATACTTTCCTCAAAAATAAATTGGCTCCATAAATCAAATAATCTAAAATTCAAATTAAAAGCTGTATACGTATCTTTATTCAGTGAGAATTATAAACTTACAATTAATTTGAAGTTTATTTAAAATATTTGTATTCAAAATACCTAGCCATCAGTTACATTCACAGCTATAAAATAACACACTTTGAAATATCCTACGCTCAACACAATATATTTATATTCACTTTAGTAGAACCTTTTGAAGTGCAAAACACGAGGCTGTAAATTTTTCTGATGTCAACGCGCATTTCAAGAGAATGGCTGTCTAAAAGTTTGTTTTCACTCGTACCAGATTCATAAAACAAGTTAACCCTAAAAAGTTTCCCAATTCAAACTTTCAACCCTGACTTATTTCAAACTCTGTGGAATTTCTTTGAAATACATTGGTAATAGAATTCATGCAAGCAGAAATTTGCTGCTTTGTCTAAATTGAAAAACAATCTTTTTGGTTTAAAACGAGATAATTTGCAGTGTTATCAACTTTCTCTCGTCTATGGAATAGATACTTTATGTACTTGATTAAACTGGTCCATATTATTTATATGTTTGTGCCAATATCTTCTTTTACGTGGATGAATAAATGAATGAAAAAGTTTTGTGAGCTGGAGCGAGAATATCTTTAAGTATTTTATCGATACAAATGGAGTATTCTCGAACTTTTCTTGGCAGTAAAAGAAAAATATTTCCTACTCATATTATACACAACATAAATACGGTTTTGTACATGAAATAAACATGTATAACACTATAAAACATGTTTAGTACGCTTTTATACCTTGGTCTATCAGGTTCTTTACTTAAGAGCCTATTTCTTTCCATGGATAGTGAGTAACTCAAGTATGTAATAAAACTCAAAATAGGCGAAGCATCGTGGTGTGGTTTTCTCTATTATACTTGGAAAAAGAAATGAATTTAAACCAATGACCAAGTTTTAACATATTTTTAGAAATACAACAAAATAGATTAATAATTATTTCAAAATTAAAACATTATTAAATTTATTATTATTTCTTTAAAATAAGTAAAGCAGAAAACTGGAATTCGATATATATATATATATCTATATATCTATATATATCTGGTTTAGTTAGTGAGATGGGATCTTAAAAACAAGAAGAGGTTTCTCTTCTTAGAAGATCTGTTATTTGTTCTTCGCTATTTAAACATAAAAAATATCACTATGAAATGAAGAAAATGTACCTACAATAACTTAAAATTTTATATGATTAAATTATTTTCACCTTTTCCTAATCACCCTCTGTTTAGTGTATTTGGTAATCACCCGTTTTACTGAAAGAAATAAACAATGGCGCACGTCACAAACGTCCATACATTACTTTTTCTTTTTTTCTTTTTGCATTGTCCTACCACTCGTTCGGGCTGTACGCCTTTTAATCACATTAATGGACTAAGGATATTAAATGTAGGATTGAGGGAAAACGCATCAATATTTGTGGGAAGGGATGATGGAAAAGTATTTTTTTAAAAATTACTTACTACAGTCAGCCGTGGTTATTATACCGACCTACCCGTAACCCAACGAACAAGACTATATAAGTCTGACATTACCGTCGATACGGATGGCTGCCATCTTAATTGGAAGGTATTTAGAAGAAAGAAATCAACTTGCAACAAATTTTTTGTATGACACATGGGTTCAAAATGAATATGATGCTGTAGATATATTGGATAACCTATATGATTAATTTTGTTTTTCTCTATTACTGCTTTTTACCTTTTTTATTTAAATACCGATACAATAGTATTGATTTTAATGTTTTATTAGATAGCCCTGTATTTTATGGGTTGGTTCCTTTCAACTTTTATTAAAGATCCTCCATCAAATCTTACAAAGCTGAAAGGAACCGTGTAGCTGGTTCCTTTATTTTACCATTTTACTATCTTATGTTCGTGAGTACTGAGAAGAGTCAGCAACACAATGCAGAGCAAGACGTGTTAATTGAGCCACATTTGACTATCATCATCATCCTTTACATCAAAATCACGTTGTGCACAAAAGCCGCCAATATCATCTTCAACTGCTCGACTTCTCTTTAATGACTGGTACAAGTCCTTTGCATCGCTACTCTCTAGCCCGTGTATGGTGCCTGCACGAAATGAAGAACGGTTGCCTGTCCGCTGTCCTCGGCAGTTGGTCTGACACATCTGACTGCGCTGTTGATCATACGGGATTGTCAACAGTCATAGTATGAAGGGGTATACAGTGGTACAGTGCCTGTTTATTGTCCACGCGTACTGGAAAACTGCGTCAACAAAGGAGTGTCAAAGACAATTTAATGCCCAGTTTGGCGTTCTAAAACCACCAGCAAAATTCTTTTGATTACATTGGAAACAACAGGAACATTGCAGGAGGCCCAAGAAGAAGAACGTCCAAAACTGACATAAACAATACTGCAGGAAGCTAAAAACATAATTCTGGCCTCTACACAGAAGTCCTTGCGTAAACTGTCACAGAGATGGGGGCTTCCAAAAGCACATGTAAACGAGCAGAAAAAAAAAAAAAAACTGTAGGCATATCATGTTACTGTTACGCATGAATTGAAACCTCCCGACAAACAGAAGAAACTCAATTATTGTCATTGGTTCCAGCAGTTTGTCAATGCACATCTGGGAATACTGGACTAAACGTGGTTCTCCATCAAGGTGATTTTCCACCTAAGTGAGTGGGTCAATTCCCAGAATATTCGTATGTGGGCTAGTGAGAATCTTCACATGATGCATGAGACACCTCTTCATGATGAAAAAGTTGGGGTGTGATGTGTTTTGTTGCAGCGCCACATTATTGGCCTCATATTCTTCCATACAACGGTGGATACCGCAATTTACAAGCAAATCTTTCATGTTTTAGTGAGTCAGTTGGATGACGAAGACCTCCATACTGGCTATTTTCAGCTGAATGATGTCATTTGCCACACCTCCAATGTCAGCATGGCTGAAATTGTTTCCTTCTTTGAAGATCGTGTCATTTCTAAGGGACTTTGGTCACCGAGGTCACCTGACCTTACCCCACTGGATTTCTTCCTATGAGGTATGCTGAGAGAGAAAGTGTATCGCGGTAAACCACGGACTCACATGGAACTGAAATATAAATTTATTAGGAAATTGAGGTGGTGACTTCCAATGCATTGGTGAATACTTTCAATAACAGGTGTGTACAGGCAGGCCTAATTGCTAATGACACCCACTTTAAACACCTGCTATGAGATCATAATGTTTATCATACACCAAGGTATGTCCGCTGAAAATTTCACTAAACTACGTCCACTATTTTCAAAGTTATGAGGGAAATTCAGGGGCTGAGAGCAAGTGAAACATCCTGTAGTTAAATAACTGTCGTCGTTCCAATCCCCCCATCGTTGTTGTTTTATCCGGTTGGCTGTGAGTAAGGGGTGCGCAACACGAGACATGTAGAAATGCATTTTTATGTTATTTATTTAACAATTATAATAGTATACAGAAATATCTGCATCAAATGTGATGGTGTTTGAACTGTGTTAACTAAAGACTTAAGAAGCTTGGAGACCGTCATGTCAGTAGCCTACGCATTACTTAACGTGTCCAAGTTTATTTGTCCCCAATGATACATGCAACAAATATTGACCTCTTGACATTTTGATACAATATTAGAGCATTCTACAACCACTTTCAATAACATAAAACGCTCAACAACACTAATCGGTATTTATATAAAGGAACCAAACAGCTGGTACAAAACATCTGACTGCACTTAATGCCAATATAGATTCAACTTAACGGAACTAACTCATATTGGTTATTTTCTGCTGAGATTTAAAAGTATACTTTTACTATAAGTTCACACTCACTTATCTTGGTTCCTTTATGCTGAAAACTAAAAAGAATATACAACATTCAAAAAACATATATAGCACAAAAAATATGATAACTACCCCTTTTTATCAGTTAGTTCCACCTTCGTGAATGTATCAAATAATCTATAGTATCCTAATACAAACATTTATGGTTTAGTAATAATAATAATAATATTTAGCACCGCGTCTTACTACCCGTTCGGGTTATACGCTTTAAGACTAATTACTCTAATAGATTGGGATTTGGAAAGGTTGAATTCGAGGAAGTGAACCCGCATTTGCGTGGAGGGAGAGTGGAAAACCATTTAGGAAAAACCACCCCCAGTTCACCCGACCGAGATTCGAACCTCGAACTCCCCGTCCTCGGTGGTCGAGCTCAACACGACTCGCGCGTTAGCCAACTACGCCACCGAGGCGGGTTATGGTTTAGCACCTTCAAAGTAAATAACGTTTGTTCAATATGAGGATATTATCATGCCTTCGATTTATTTGTTAAAATTAATTGATTGTTTTTATAATTATAATGGCTTTGTATTTATTTGAACGGGGGGTGAGACCTGAAGAGTAATTTCCAATTTAATCAGACTATGGGATGGGATGTGTGAGGTTATAATGTTATCATACGAGACTTCAAGCCCAATTCTTAATGCCAATATAATTTGGATCAATGTTGTATCTAAAAAAAAAAGTTTAGCATCTGGCTTACTAATGACTTGGGGTAGTTTAAACAAGGATGCGTATCAACATTTTCATGGGGAGAGGATGTAAGAGCCAAAATGATAAATTGCACGTGGAAAATATTGTCAAAGCACCAAGATGAGCTTCGAACCTCAACCTCCACATCTCAGGTATTTCAGTCTATTGTGAAATTGACACCCTATAATGGGGGACCAATGGTGCGGTTATCGTTGCCTTCCTTCTAGTTTTATTATCTGTCAAGTATTAGATGAAGAAAATAGATTTTAGAGCAAAATTAGCTACATTTTTGTGAAGGGAGAGTAAAGAACCAATCAAGAAAAGAATATACCACACAGCTCATCTGTAAATCAAACTCCCCGACCTCTCCACCACCCGAAACACAAACAGACTGAGCGTCCACCAGTGTGTATTCACTTTTTAGAAATATAAAAATGGACTAACTTCTTGTGGTCCAAAGAATTCCTTCATATAATTTTCTCAAATATTTATTAAATAAATGGTAAGGAACTCCGCACGAACTTTCTCGCTCTATTGTTTGAAAATGGATATATTTACTCAAAACTCGTAATATATATGAAACGAAATAATATACATGAGCAAACCCAAGCATAAATTTCACTATAATTATGTAAAAAAAAATTACTAGTCCCAGTTTAAAAGGTTTTAATTTTGTTTTTAAAGAATTAATGTCCTCATTTTTATGTTTGAACCGATAAAAATTATCAATATTGGGTCCACAAGGCTCAACACTTCGTATTAAAATTTCCACTTTAGATTAAAATTATCGACATTTTATTAGGTGTTGCACATCTTCATGTCATCGCATTGCTAATAAATTCCTCATTTATTTATTTTGACCAATAAAAAATGTAAATATTGATTATTGAGTCTAAAATGTATATAGATCATTGTTATACAAACATTTATCCTAAGAGGTTTAAGGAAAAACAACATAAGCTTTTAGAGACTTACTTATATTACATATTGCGTTAAAACTTAGGTAGTACCTCTTTACAAATAAAGCTCACAAAATTGTGTTAATATATGCCAATATTTTAGAAGTTGTTGGATCTATATAAATATATTTCATATTTTTTTTTTTAATTTTTAACAGTACTACAATTTTGCAATGATAAGTTATTTATTATCTCAAATAGTTGCGGAGATACGGAAGTTTCTGCTTCTGTAAAGCACCCTAAAATAAATTTTCATGGTAAAATGAAACTAGCCAGTTTATTTATAATCTTATCAACACCTAGATTCGAATTTTAATCAAAATTGTTTGAGTTCATTTTGAGGATCTCGATATTTTTTTCTTTTTACCCTTTCTTAAACTACTCTTAATTATAAGTCTAAACAGACACACCAACAAACGTCATTACTAAGACCACTTTTTAGGGTTTGAGAGGTCTTGAGACGCCGACATCCATCAACATTTCAAGTTAGATTTTTTTCTTGTGGTCGCAATACTTTAATTTTTGTGTTCGAAAATATAATATATATATCTATATATATATATATATATACATGTGTGTGTTTGTGTGTGTGTATACGTATAACTTGAAAGTTATTGATTTTATAAAAATATGCTTCTTATAAAATATTTGTATTACAAAAAAACCTACAAATTTGTAACGATAAGAAATTTCCTATCTCAAATATTTTAGGAGATATTATAAAAAAATATATGTAATTTAAGCATCAGACCGGAGCCCTTAATGTCATTTCGCCGAAATATTGAGAGAAGCCATTTTGTTTGTAATATTTATAAATGTTAAGAAATGAAATTTAATCAAAATCGTTATAGCCGATTTTGAGAAATCAACTTTTTCTCTTTTTGCCCTTCAATAAACTACCCTTAATTTTAGGGTTAGATATCCAATTCCAAAAATCTCTCGTCGCAATCTTATGAAAACCCTAAATACCAAGTTTTAGCCTGATCCGTAAAATAGTTTAGGCTCTAGTTGGAAGTACAGAAAGACGGAAAGTTAAAAACCTCTTTTTTTGATTCGGGGGCTCATGAAACGTCAAGATTCATCAAAATGTTGAGTTTGATTTTTTTTTTTGACAATCACAATATTTCTTTCTCTACCTTTAAGATAGCAAGAAAGTAAAAATATAATCAATACAGTCTGATGTTTAAGGAAAGAATACTTTTGGAAGTTGTAAATACGTACTAAAACAATTTTCATATATAGATTCATCATGAATAATGTGATCAGCAGTCTGACATGATATATATCAATATTTATAAAATAACACTAAATTTATAGTAAAATGTTATCAATGCTGAACTTAAATTAAGTTTGTATTTTATATAAGTTTCTTTCTTCCAAAACCATATTATTAAAATGTCACATGGTTAAGAAAATAAGGCAATTAATAAAGAACAAACAAAAAATCTCCAACAAATTTAACATAATTCTACAACCAGGAGTTGTTTGTTATTTGCGAGGAAGCTTGGATTCAATTCAAATCGAATGTACGAAGGGCGGTGTTTTTACATCCTTAACATAATATATCTTCTAACTCACCCATAATATGCTTACATTAGAGATACGGTAAGGAATTTCAAACATATTTTTCTGCTGTCAAAAGTGATAACATTTATACTGTATTAATTATTATGTTATAGTGATATCTGTAGTTCACATTTCTTGAGATAAGTATATATTAAAGATTTAATTATATTTTAACTTTCAGATAATCTCATTTCTACCATGTTATAGCTAAATTGCACGATTAGCAAAAAACAAATCTTACTCAAGTATAGCATAGTGAGTTTTTTCTCACTGCATCCACATTTAACTGCGATATTGGAGTTTGGATGAGAAAGTCGCAATCTAAAGTTAATTTTCCCGAATTTACGTGGAGGGAAAGTAGTAAACTGTTAAAATAAAAGCACCCTCAATAAAGCCGGATGGGATGCGAACCCAAACCTCCCTGTTACTTGTTAAAAAATACTAAATAAAGTCTGCAGTTTGTCCTCATAGCTTCCTTTATGTTCTAAATTATTATTATTATTATTATTAGCACCACGTCTTACTACCCGTTCGGGTTATACGCACTTACGCTAATGTGTAATGGTAGGGTGATTGTGAGATGAAATGGAGGACCTACAGTTTAACGTGGAATCCGAACCACGGTGGAGGCCTGGCATTCCCCACATTCACAAG
>CABFOV010003529.1:38942-64473 GCA_902141375.1 Timema poppense
TGACCCATGGGTTTTTATTGAGAGGGGACCCACCCCCAGTGTGTGGGTTTTGCGATGCTCCTCTAAGTGTGTATCACATTTTGGTGGAGTGTCGCAAACTAGCCCCTATCCGCCTGGCTCTTGATTTTAATGGTGACTTACGCTTTTTATTACGCGATAGTGCGGATGGAGTTATTTGTTTACTCCGTTTTATACGCCAGGCGGATCTTTTTAATGCCATTTGAGTCACTTTTATAAAGTGACTCATCTGGATTTTATCTCATATTGAGACCTTTTTTAACATTTTAGTATATTTTAAAATGTTTGTTTTGTCTCTTTAACTCGCATATTGTTTTAATATGTGTGTTTTGCCTTTTTAACTCACATATAGTTTTAATATGTTTGTTTTGTCTTTTTATCGGAGTGATACACCCGTGGTTTTTTTTTAGCGAGTGTATCACTCGTTTGTACTAAGAGCCCATTTGAACACTCCTATGGAGTGTCTCAGATGGGTAATTTATAGCTTTTAAATTTTATCACCTATCAATTTTACCTGCACATTCTGCAGGTGAATGATGATGTATCTTCCCTATGGGGATTTTATTATGTTTCAAATACATTTCAAGGCCCTAATGACCTCGATGTGTCGATGGGCCTCTAAACCATAATAATAATAATAATAATATAAATCCAACAGTTTCTGAGATATTGGCAAATATATTAATACAATTTTGTGAGCTTTAGTTATAAAGCGATACTGCTTAATTTTTAACTCAATAAATTCTCCAATGCCATAGAGTAATTAAATATAAGTAAGTCTAATGGTTTATGTTGTTTTTCTTTAAACCTCTTAGGAGAAATGTTTGTACAACAATAATCTATATACATTTTAGACTCAATAGTCAATATTTACATTTTTTATTTGTCAAAATTAATAAATGAGGACTTTAATAGCAATGCGATGGCATAAAGATTTACAACACCTAATAAAATGTCGATAATTTTAAACCGAAAGTAGAAATTTTAAAATTATAAAATTTAAACCCGGGACTTAAAAATTTTTTTTACATAAGTTTAGTGCAATTTATGCTTGGTTTTGCTAGTGTATATTATTTCATGTCACATATATTACGAGTTTTGAGTAAATATCTCCATTTTCAAACAATAGAGCGAGAAAGTCTGTGTGGAGTTCCGTACCATTTATTTTAATTGCCAGGAAAGAACAACGTTCATCCATTTAAAAAAACTATTCATGAGCTCATATTTCCCCAGACGGCGCAACCTCACAAAGAGACCTGAAACGTCCTATAACTCAATCCCCAACACACGTGTCTGAAGTATGCGTGTGCGTGTGTATATTTGTTCCCGGCCTCACGTTGTAATGGAGTCTTGCGAAAGTAATGAAAGGTTTATCTATATGTAGGGCGGGCGCTTTGCCAGATAAACCAAACTCCGTGGGGGCAGGAAACTTTCTTGCACTTCACCCGTTCTAATGGAAACACAAAGGACTAACGAGATTAAGATGCGTCACTGACACTCTTACTTAAACAGAGGGCACTGTCATCGCTCACACATTTAGAATAAGCTCATCTTTAAACCTTTGAAATAGAGCTATATTTTATTTGTGCGCTGAGTTTTACAGCTCGTTAGGGATATCCGTATACTTACATTAAATGGAATAGGGGTGAATAAAGGCAAACGTCCCCTTTATTCGGATTATTCCGATTTCCGAAGGAGGCGGTTCCCAACATCTATCTTTCGGTTCTGTCGTGTCACCCTTTTGTATGTCCTAATATCAATAATGACTAATGATATCACTGGCGCGGGTGTTCCTTAGGATATAGACTGTTATAGACAAATACTCTGGCTACACTGCATCACACATAACCATCATTAATATAACAGCTGATGCTGTTCTAGCTAATATAATTTGACTTTAAATGATTATTTCTCTAATGGAAAATAACCTTTTATATATTATTTTATTACGATTGTTTTGACAAAAATAACAAGTTTTAGATTTGATTAGTGATCACATTTTTAAAAAATAATTAAAAACGTTCCCTTGACTGCAGATCTTTACTATGTCATTAGTGATACGTGGAGGGAATAATAACTCACTCACATGCGTTAGTTCACCGACTGTTAGAGGACTAAACTGAAATATCGTTCACGAAAGACTGAACTACATTTTGTATTTATATCTGTCACTAACGATGAATAACACGAACGACTGAACTACAGGAAGTAGCTCGTGAACTATTCAAATAAATAGATAAACTGCTCATTTCATTGAACTAAATCACTTTGAAACGTTCCCCACAGTAGACTGTACTAAACTAAATAAAGATAATAAAGCTGGGAATTCCGATTGCGAATGGTGTGAATGGTGAGCAGTGCGTATAATAAATATTCAGCATTCCATATGACGTCATCCGCACGCACATCATGGATCGTATTTTAATCTGTATCCCGGAATTCCTATTGATATTGCAGACGTCCGAAGCGTATGATCCGGATAGGTGAACGCAGTCTCATTTAAAATAATGTAAAGAGTTCAAAACTCCGATGCGTGTGGTCTGAACAATGTGGGCTAGTGGACTCTTAACATAAATAATTATTCAGATAAAATGTACCCACATTTTCTTTGAAAACCATATAGAAAAAAAATCACATTGTTCTCAGTGAAGATTTGAACCCTGGCTTCTTTGTAAACGACTAACCAGAATGGATGAGGTCGATGTCTTAGCTCAATTTCTCACTGATGCTTGTTTCAGGAATACTCCTAATACAATCTTCTCTTAGCTTATGCTAGTGCTATTACTATATAAAAGATTTCCAGTGATGGCAAGGTTGAGGTTAAAATCTCGATCAGGTGCATTAAGGAAGGTTCCCCAAATATGACTTATTGCTGTGGTTTTATCAGCCCCTATTCCTGCTTATTCGGGTGCACTTCCTCCTTACTACCTGACTCATAAACCAATTCATTAGGTAGATAATAAGTTTAAACGTATAAACTAAAAATATGAATTCTTTATTTTCCATTTTCAATCTCTTTTTATTTTCCAGACATTTTCTACAAGCTTGTAGTTGAACTTTTATTATGTTTAACGCAGATTACTGCCCTTACTACCTATTCACATATCTACACTATTAAGATGAATACAGAAGAATTTCTCCACATTTTCATTGATGGAGAGAGTGAAAAAATTAAAGAAAAAACACTATCAGTACCAGGATTCAAACCCTGACCTCCACGTCCGAGTCAATTGCAAGAATAATTCCGCAGATCATTTGATTACCTTTGGGAGTAGTAATGTGTTTGGATTGTTCTTAGGATGGACCTGAAAGATTTTAAACTAATTACTCACGAGATAGCTCTCCCAAAGATAGAACAATATCGTAAAGGACATCAAAGTGAGAGGACAGTCCTACAAGACGTATCGAAAGCTTTAAGAACCAAAGTTTACATAGAATCAAGTTTTTCCCCGCCTTTAGTTAGGTATATATAGTAAAACTATCCTTAGAGGTGGCGGGGTTGAAGCAAAGTGGGGGTGGGGTTTAAGTAATGGGGTGGTGGGACTGAAGCGATGGGATGGTGGGGCTTAAGCAAAAGAGGTGAAGGGTTTGAAGAAAAAGGGATGATGGAGTTGAAACAAAGGTAGTGGTGGGGTTGAAAAAACGGAGTGGGGGGGAGGGGGGGTTAAAGAAACGAGATGGTGGGGCTTAAGCAACGGAGGCGTTAGGTTGAAGCAATGGGCTGGTGGGGTTGAAGCAATGGGCTGGTGGGGTTGAAGTAACGTTTCAGTCTACATGGAATACCTTTTTCATAGAAATGGTAACTAGACCAGCAATTTAAGTAAACTATTCTAATTTTTATCTCCCATTGTTTTTGTGGTGTTGCAATGTTTACACGATGGGGTGAGGAAGTTTGAGGGACGGAGACTTCAACCCATAAATGCTCAGTTTGACGTTTGTAAATAAAAATTAATATTATTATAAAATGTAAGTAAAAAACTCATATACATTACACTAACGCTGAAAGAAAGCAGTCTTACGATGGTATATTTTGTCTTATAGCCTACTAGTAATATACACCATAGTTCAACCCTTCAAAGAATCAAATACTACCTACATATTTTGGAAGATAAAAAATGAGAATTTAAACAGCAGTGACCTTAAAACACGTCGAACAATTTTATCTCCTATGTCACCAAAGAGACTTTAAAAACTTAAGTGTTTCCAACACCATAAATCAATCTATATAAATTATTAATGTTCCCTTCGTTTATTAAGAAAGTTAGCAAGATCAACTTTTATGATTACGCTATGTCGTAGCTTATGTAACTGTACAATTCTATAGCCCATCAAGGTAAGATTGCTAACTTCCAGGGTTAACGGAGTGTACGTGCCATAAAACAATAAAAATGTCAATTTTTGAAATTGAGAAAGGCTATAAAGTTGTTACCCTCATTGTAAATATATAGTTCGTAGACCTATGAAAAGGTAACAATCGTAACTTTGGTGTATCGATCCAGATTGGAAGAAGACCACACGATTGTAATCATAAGGACATGAGTTTCTAAAGAAGAGTGACATATTCAAGAACGTAAGCTACTATGAATGATTCTTTTATTGGCAAGTTATATAAAGTAAATGGTAATTACATTTATATTCGTATAGATTAAATAAAATAGAATCTTCTCCAATAACCAAGAATAAGTTCAAAAAGCTGATTGTCAATAGTGTTGCCTACCCTCACCTTTTTATATGGACGGATGTTTACACCGGCCACTTTTTGAAAAGATGGTTAACCTTACCGGTTATTTAAGCAAGGCATCTCTGAAATATCTGCAATAAACTCAATACTCTG
The DNA here is from genome assembly GCA_902141375.1 of Timema poppense. Lineage (NCBI taxonomy): Eukaryota > Metazoa > Arthropoda > Insecta > Phasmatodea > Timematidae > Timema > Timema poppense. The sequence continues at coordinate 43,795 of CABFOV010003529.1, forward strand.
AATAAAAGTAACTTTCGAAGGACAACTTCACTTTTCAATATTACTATCCATATAAAATAAAATATAAGAAATTATCAGAAATATCCCAATATTAACCATATAATTGTTATATATATATTTATATTTAGCACCGCGTCTTACTACCCGTTCGGGTTATACACTTTAAGTACTAATTACTCTAATGGATTAGGAAATGGGAAGGTTGAATTAGAGGAAGTGAACCCACATTTGCGTGGAGGGAGAGTGGAAAATCATTTAGGAAAAACCACCCCCAGTTCACCCGACCGAAATTCGAACCTCGATCTCCCCGTCCTCAGCAGTCGAGCTCAACACGACAAGCGCGTTAGCTAACTACGTCACCGAGGCGGGTCATATAATTGTTAATAGCTGTGTCTTAACGTTTGGTCAAATGAGTGCATCAAATTGTTGGCAAAACTAAAACGTGCCTTTCTGTTTCCCAAGTAGGTGCCAAGAATGATACCCTCAATGGATGCCCTTCTCCCTCTACAAATAAAACTTCACATTGGACACTTTGCAAATGAGAGTAAAAATATTAAATTACATATAGGAATATCAGCTAATAGAAATTGAAATAAAACTTAACGGTTCTCTCTTCCTCTTCTGACTTTCCATATTCACACAAGAAGATAAACGCCAAAGAGAGGGATATAAAAATAGTTTGGCATTGGATGGGGTCTCATAAATCCTTACTTAGTCTGAACATTTCAGTTAAGTTAATTAAGAGTCACGTTAGTATCAAATTAATCAATTATACTCGTATAATTATTGGTGATAGAGTTGGGGATTTAGTATTATATTGTTGCAGGGTGAATTTGCTAATAATTATTGATGGTTGACCTGGGTGATCTTGGGGTAAAGTGCTCACCTCAGTACCCATGAGTTCAAATTCAACCGAGATCAATGGATTTTTCTTGAACGATAAAAATCCGTAGCACAACTTCCTTTGGAGTTAAAGTAAAGCCGTCAGTCTCATGACAATTGTAGCAAATAACCCTCAACGGTTTGTTAAAATACATTTCCAGCAAAATTGGTAGGCCCTTTCACACTCGCTAATAGAAATTCAGTGTGTAAGTCAACTGGGTACCACAAAATTTTCTGAACTCCCCTATTACTTCGGATTTCTACCAGATAATGAAGGAGGCACTAACCAGCCGAAGGGATGAGTAGATTCCCAGTTCTGGATGGTAGAAATCATATAAAACCAACCTTCGGGTTGTGGATTTAGAAAGAAGTAATGGATGTAAGTAGTAACGTTTTGAAGTTACAAAATGAATATACATACATGAGGACAAACAAAATTGTAAAATGCACTATTTTGGGTCCAGTCACACGTAAAACCTACAGAATCATAGTTTCAAGTAAATACATACATGAGGACAAACAAAATTGTAAAATGCACTATTTTGGGTTCAGTCACACGTAAAACCTACAGAATCATAGTTTCAAGTACAAAAAATTTCTAATTTACAAAATTTTTTCTTGATATAAAAAATAAAAAGATAATCAGGTGTCTAAAAAACATATAAAGCTGTATATTTGCACAAAATTCACTATCTTTTTGAACTGTCTGGACAAACCCTGTTAACAACAATAACACCAGTTAGTGCGGGTAATCTGAACAGGTAATAAGACGTGGTGCTAAAAAAAAAAGCACTGGCTTGAGCCCGGGTACTACGACTAGTATTAAACCAAGGGCAGAAAGGGTCTATTTACTTTCTCATTAGAGATTATGATGAATATTTACATTCTAAGTGTGTCAGAAGCCCGAAAATGTTGATTTTATAATTTTGTCAGTCCCCATGTAAGTTGATTATCTGGTAAGAGAACACACCAAGTGTATTGAAACGCTTGTCTTATCAAAAAACCAGAATACTTCGATATTAGTTATTTCTTTCGGAATTTTAGCTAATTCATTTTAATTCAATATCTTGATTGTTCAAACAACACCCAAGCAATCTTAACTATGGATGCGTGTCTGCTATTTGTGTTTCATCTTTCGATGACCCATGGCTTAAATATATTAGTTAAATATTGGTTCTTACTCGCTTCGGTGTCCGCGTGGTCTAACGCGCTACTATAACAGTAGACTAGACTGCCGGTGACGGGGAGATAGAAGTTCGAATTATTATTATTATTATTATTATTATTATTAGCACCGCGTCTTACTACCCGTTTGGGTTATACTCCACTAATGTGTAATGGTATGGTGATTGCGAGATGAAATTGAGGACCTACAGTTTAACGTGGAATCCGAACCACGGTGGAGGCCTGGTATTCCCCACATTCACAAGTTGTGATTAATACACTATCTTTTCAGAGGTGAAGGATAGAAGTTCGAAACTCGGTTGAGAAGACTAGGGGTGTTTTTTTTTACAAAATGGTTTTCCAATCTCTCTCCAAGTAAGTCTGGATATATTTTATATTAATATAATCTTCCTAATCCCTCAAACTCTTAGTGTAATTAGTACATAAGCGTATTACTCGAACGGGTAGTAATACACGGTGCCATATATATATATTATGTTCTTGTATTGTCTGTGTGTGTGAAAACAGCATTAGTTGATATTCGTGTCGCAGAGGCAATGTTTCGTTATCTCCATGAAGGTTAGCGGGACTGAACCACTTGTCCGCTACACAAATCCTAGAGTTATTGGCCTGGAAGAAACAAGTGAACAGCGCACTCCTACGGACACGACTGAAAAACTCTACCAATTTTTCAGATGAGAGAATACAAAGAGACTTAAAATAAACTAAGATAATTAAAACTTTCTTTTTACTTTACAATCAAACTGCTAAATGAGTTCACGTAAACCTTTTATTCACCAGGTAAATATATTTTTCTAGGGAATTCAATTAAATAAACTTAACATTTTATAACTTTTTTTTTACCTTCTCTCGACCCTTCAGAAATAGAATTATTATGATCGTCAACAAAATTGAACGTGAGATAAATGTCGATGTTTCATGACCCTCTGAAACAAAACAATAAAGTGGTTTTAGAGATTTTATCTGTCTGTGTGTCTATATCAAAGCATAGAGACTAAACTAATTAACTAATTGGGCTAGAGTTTGACATCTATGGTTTTCATAGAGTTCTGCCAAGAGGTTTTGAAATTGAATATATAATCCTAAAATAAAGGGTACTTTACTAACAGTCAAAATAATAAAGAATCGATTCTCTCTAAATCCACTATAACTATTTTGATTAACTTTTGTATACAGGTATTTTTTGACATTAAAATTAGAAAGGTGGGTCTCACTTTCCCATATAAACAACTTTGAGGGTAGTTATATAGGATAATATTTCCAATTTTGATCATATCTTCACAGCTATACTTCATTTGTGGTCATGTAATGTGTTCCATTAGTAGTTGTTAGACAATGATTATAAACAAGAAAATAATTTTAGTGACCCTAAAAATCTGAGAGGCACATTTCCATTAAAGACTCTATAATAGATTAAATATTTACTCCGATAAAAATTTGAAACTCTTCCTCTAATGAAGATTTCAGTACAAGCAGCAATTTTTGTATATACATTTTTGTATTTTGGAGGGCCCCATGGGATTTGTTGGTCAAAAACTATTAGTGCACCCTTTTTGTTAGGAGATACCTGCCTGTAAAATATTGAGCTTCCTAACTGCTTTGGCTTCGAGAATTTTTCGACTTTGTTTCTATAAAAATACTCGTTTTGGGAGCCCAACGGAAATTTTTCGTCACTAAGGATTTTTGCATCCTTTTGGTTTAGAAGATACCTTCCTGGAAAAATTTCAACTTCATAGGTCTACTGGCCATAGAAAGTATTTTGACTTAGTTTTTTTGGAAATTCCCTAATTTTGGGGGACCCCTTAGGAATTCTTCTCACCTAGTATTTCTGCACACTTTTGGCTTATGTCTGCAAAATTTCAGCAGGTCTTCTGAACTTTGAAATTTTTCGACTTGTTTTTTAATAGCACTTAATGGAATTTTCTGTCACCAAGTATTCCTGTACCCTTGTGTGTTAGGGGTTACCTGAATGCACAAACTGAACTTCCTAGATCTTTTGGACTTAAATAATTTTTAGACTTTGATTTCTCAGAAATCCCGCCTCACCAATTTTTGGGAGCCCAAGGGGAATTTTCAGTCACTAAATAGATTTGAAAATTTTTGGGTGAGGGGCTACCTGCCTGAAAGATTTCAGCTTCCTAGGTCTTCTTGACTTCAAGATTTTTTTCGACCCATACAGTTTATGGATCCCAAGATCTTCTGTGTTTCGAGATTTTTTTGGCTGCACATGGGAACTGGTATTTAATATAGTGAAGATATTTTTAATGAATTTATTTGACAATTGAAATTGGCTGCTATGCTCTTTGGTGGACAGAAATGTTCTTTTCTCAATGTTTCTGTAAAATTATACATTATCAAATGCGCTTTGGCGGAGTGTTTCTGAAACAATGTGTATGAATTCGTTCCACAAATCTTACGCGTTTTCAGTAAATGCCTCTATATTAAAATAAATAGTGAGATAGTCTGTGTGGTGCATTGTACCATTTATCTTTAAATAGAAACAATTAACTTTAAAATAATCACATTATATATATGTAAACACATATATGTACATATATACTTATGCACATATATACATATATACGTATGTACATATATGCATGTATATATATATATATTTATATGTATATATTCTCATGTATATATATATATATATATATATATATACTTGCTGACTTATCCTATACTATTGTCAATATCTCATTCGTGTATACTTAACTTACAATATAGGCGTACTAAAATGCTAGGAGACTAATATTAAACCTCTACTAGGGCACAAAATATTTGAATATCCATCAATGTATCTCATCATAAATATTATAGGTTACCTGATTAGCAGATTGGATTATTACATATTATGTTACCCGCTTCAGTGGCCGAGTGGTCTAACGCACCACTCTTGCAGTAGACTAGGCTGCTGATTAAGGAGAAATCGAGGTACAAATATCTGCCTGTTGGATTGAGGGTGGTTTTTCCAAAATTGTTGTTCACTTTCCTTCACAAATGCGGGTTAGAATATGAGCGTATACATTGAACAGGTGGTAAGACGCGGTGCAAAATAAAAGAAATGATTTTGTTTGTAAACTAGCTTATTGGTCACTCCTAATATATTCATGGACATTATACGCTATTTTTAAAATATGTATCCTCTAATAACAGTCACTTATGTTTAACAAAAATAAAAATATTGATTATTTTAATTACTAATATGAATTTTGTCTTTTAAGAACTCGAATTATAAATGAATAAATTTAACTTAGAGATGAGGATAATAAATTAAATCATAATATAACCTACTTACGCAGCTAAATAGTCAGGGAGAAAGTTAATAGGCCTATGGAACCTGATGAAACTAGAAGAGTAATAAACATTTTTCAAATGAGTTTTAAAATTGCCTTCTAAAGTAAATGAATATCAAACTTATAGCTAGTTTGTTTGTTACATGGCTTTTATAGTTCCCAAGATAGTAGTTACACGCTATTAAAAAATTAATCTTTCTACTAACAGTAAAAAAGATCTGTTAAAGTGAAGCTGTTGACTATCTAAACTTTTATCGCTAAAAATAGAAATTGACCCATTTTTTAAAATGTTGTGTTTGAAGATATTATCATTTTTACGTTATTCAGCTTGTTAGTTGACATTGGACTTGTTTTTTTTAAGGTACTTATACGACGGAGTTAATTAAAATTGGCAGCTACTTATTATAAGGAATGTCTCTAGAATTCTATCTAAAGACTATTTTGACATCTTAGACCCAGGGTATAATATTAAATTTGTTTTTTTTCCACCACGTATACCTACCAGTCTGAGTCTCCAAATATTTACAAATATAGTCAGGATGAGAAAGTATAGTATATAATAAATATAGCCACATTTGATTAGAGGTAGAATGTGAAAAACAGTTAATAAAACACCCCGGTACGCTCGGGTGGGATTATAGCCTCAACCTCCTACCTGGAAGCCAGACTATACTAGAGCACCCACCTCAGTGACGTAGTTAGCTAACGTGCTAGTATCGTGTTGAGCTAGACTGTCAAGGACGGGGATATCGAGGGTCAAATCTCTCGGGTGGATTGGGGTTGGTTTTTCCTAAATGGTATTCCACTCTCTCTTTGAAAATGTGGGTTCACTTCCTATAAATTCAACCTTACCAATCCCTAGTCCATTATCGTAATTATAACATTTTTTTTCCACCACGTATACCTACCAGTCTGAGTCTCCAAATATTTACAAATATAGTCAGGATGAGAAAGTATAGTATATAATAAATATAGCCACATTTGATTAGAGGTAGAATGTGAAAAACAGTTAATAAAACACCCCGGTACGCTCGGGTGGGATTATAGCCTCAACCTCCTACCTGGAAGCCAGACTATACTAGAGCACCCACCTCAGTGACGTAGTTAGCTAACGTGCTAGTATCGTGTTGAGCTAGACTGTCAAGGACGGGGATATCGAGGGTCAAATCTCTCGGGTGGATTGGGGTTGGTTTTTCCTAAATGGTATTCCACTCTCTCTTTGAAAATGTGGGTTCACTTCCTATAAATTCAACCTTACCAATCCCTAGTCCATTATCGTAATTATAACTTAGGAGTATAACCTGAAAGGGTAGTGAGACGCGGAGCTAAATTAAATTAATTATACTAGACCATTACCTTTTCCATGTGTCCACCGATCCGGGTTGTAAGTGGCTCTAGAGTTCCACAAATACCACGCTGTGATGAAACAAAACTTGAGTACCTAACTATCCATTTTAGTTCATTAAACGCATCCCCCATATACATGGTAGAGTGGATTTATGAGTCCTTTGAGGATCCGGGTTCGATACCAAGCTCAAGTTCCTTGAATAGTTTAATATGTTTTATGTTTAAGTTCATTCCCACCAACCTTTTTGAAACTCTTTGGTACTAGGTTTGGGCGTAGAGTAATGCGTGTTGAGTATAAGTGGATGTAGTTTGAAAGTCATCTGCTGATAGGGCCTATGGCCTTGTGTCTAGAAAATGAACGTAAACTTTGTTAATAATAATATTTGTATATAATGATGTAGTTGAAAATGTTCCGGGATAGGGTTTAGAAGCTCAGACCATAAACTTACGGGTTTGGTAATATTTTTCAACTATTTTATTTCAACTTATCGGAGGATTTCCGAATAAACTTTAGTATTAGTTATAAAAAGTACAACGTTTTTCTTTAGTGCTTTCAGTAAAAATATAAATATTTTCTAGCCTAAAAGTTAAAAATATATTTTTTTTGTAAATCTTATTATTTATTTTCGTAATCTTCCTACTATTTACATTTTACTATCTGATAATGATGAAATAATTTCAAACGTTACCTTGTGTATGCTCGTGAATATTTTTTACAATAATTTAGAGAAATCATTTATAAGTTATTAAAAGTACGTAATAATCAAACATAGTTTGAAAACCACAATTAAATTTTTAACTTTACATATGTATTTTATTAAAATACAGGAATTATTTCAGAGAGAAATGTCCTACAACATTTCTTTTTAAAATACATACATTTATTTAATTCACCCAATTAGTTTGGTTTTACTTGCATTTAAAAGGCCTCCCTGGATTGAGAAACAACATCAGCAGGGCTCGACCTATGACGTTACAATAATGTCACTAAGCTTTATCACTCTCTCTTCTTGTTCAACCTCCCCCTCTCTCTCTCTCACCCACAAACAATGAGCTCAGAGAGAGAGAGCATGACAGCTAAAGCCCCGCATATTCCGTATGAGTAAGATGCGTAGTTCGCGGTCCGTAAGAGCTCGATTCAACAGTAACAGATTGCCTTGCAAACATAGTATCGATCCATAAGTCCATAGTTCGTAGCACTTCGTAGAAGTTTGATACAATTTAACTCTAATAAAGATTGTTTCTTAGTGACGGTTTCAGAGAGCCAACCATGGGTTGACAAATAAATTAACATCAATATGCGAATCTAAAATAAAGTATAAATGTTGGTAAAGGAAACCACCGCCATTTTCTAAGCTTGTTGTATTTTAATTTATCTTCTTTTACAACTGTTGCGTGTTCTTGAGCAGCATTTTTAAGACTGGCTCTGCCTTAGTTATTTCAGGCTTCGTGAGGCCATTTTATAATATACTTTACTTTTTTTCCACATTATAAACAAGAATCAGTAATTTGGGCTACCAATTTTTTTAAATCTGAATAAAGGACAGCTGCCTGTGTCAGCAAATTTGTTTTTAAAAGAGAAAGAGCAACGCAGAGGAATTTCACAAATTATACTTTAAAAACAAAAATTCAGGGGAAAGAAATAACAAAATTTTGTCTTGAAAAATACCCATGGATAAAGAATCAAGCATTGACATTTTGTATGCGTTTGGCAAAAAGCTTAATGCTACAAGAATAAATATACAGGCTAAATATAGACTATGATCTGCACTTGTAGGTGACAACCAAAACACCAAATATTTAAGCACTTTATGATTAAAAGCGGGCAAGCCAGTAATTAAGGGATTAAAAAATATTCACTTAACCCGGACCCGAATTGCGCCAAGTCTAATTCAGGTAGACGAGGGGGGACGAAATAAACACCAAAGCAAACAAGCTCTCGTCACGTCTTGTCTTCCCTTCCTTAGGCAAAGTAGTGTAAAAACGTCCTAAGAACCACCAACAAGATCTGTATTAGCTCTTCTGACCTAAGTCTGGCCAGTATCAACAAATTATCTCGGCAACGGTAACTTTCCATATGTGTAATTGTGTTATTTTTTGTTCGGGTTTTGTGTGGACTGTGATATTAGCAATAATTATTGATATGGAAAGGATTTATATTGAAAGAGGGAAAGATCTGATTGTATATATTAATTATACGCATCGACAGGTGAATCAATTGAATTGTACGAGGGGAAGATGGGTGGAGATGCACTAAAAAGAACAGTAAGGCCAAAATATTCACACTCAATGGCGGAAATATTTCCTCGCGGATTGGAAGACCAACACAACTACGAACCACTACAAGATCAAGAGTTGAACAGAAAATCCATCATCAACGCAGTTAAAAGAAAAGCTGAGGCGATTAAAGTAAGGCCTTTAAAAGTGATCCACAAAGAGGTGCTTACAAAGAAAAAGCTATAAAAACATTTACCCGCAATGACATGAAATTTTTCAGGAATAACATTAACTATATACTAGACAAAAAAACACTGCCAAATGTGCCTAAATCTTCCAACGAAATTCAATTTGCCTTAGATTAAATTGAACTAAACACTACTTTAGACGAAAACTTTAGGTTAAGAAACGAAAAAGAGAAGGGGGTTGTGATATTTTCTTGTGACTCAAATTTTTAGTATTTGGGTCAGAATGAAATTGTATTATTTGATAGAATCTTTGAATACGCATCGAAACATTTCCTTTAGATTTTTACTGTACACGGGTATTTAAAAGGGTCATACACACCTCTGATCTTCTGCCTACTTAAAGACAAGAAAAAGCCGAGCTACAGTGACGCCATGAGACTCCTAAAGGACGAGTGCGAGAAGAGACAACTCCACCTTCAACCTTTATACATTGTGATTGATTTCGAGCAAGCGCTCCATGAGTGCATCGTGTCAACATTTCCACAAACAAAGATAGTCAACCTCATTTGGTGCATTCATAGTAAGCGAAACTATTTTATTTTACAACTTTACATAAATACTATTATAATTTATGACTTGATAGTTGATTATTATACTTTTCACTGTTTAATTTTTTTTGCACTGCGTATTACTACCGGTTTGAGTTATATTTTCATGTGCTAATTATAATAATGGGCTTTGGGATGAGATAGGTTGAATGTAGAGAAAGTGAATCCGAATTTGCCCATAGGGAGAGTGGAAAACCATTTAGGAAAAACCACCTTCAGTTCACTCGACCAGGATTCGAACCCTAACATCCCAGTCATCAGCTTAAGTAATGTTGTTCTAAGTGTATATCCGGGGAGTTTTTTAAATTATGAATATGACTGTATAATTGATCTTCAGAAAAAATTGAATTATAGGATGTTTACTAATGACTAATTTTGAAAGAATTCGAAATTTCTCAAAAATAGTTTCAACAATTTTTATTAAAGCATACATATTCTGTGTATTTAAGATGATAATAGTGTATACTTGGTTTTGGGGACAAAGTCCTTTTAAGGGTAGTTTACTTATGACTAGTTTTCAAAAATTCAAAATATTTTGAAATTATTTTTAATGACTTGGTTACAGATAGATTACGTTCTGTCCTCCAAAAATCCTTTGTATGACTTGTTTTTATTTTATTTTTGTTATTATTATATTATAATTTAGCTTACATTTAGCTATTATTGACAATGTTTTTAAAATTGAGATTTTACTGTGATGTTATCGTGTTTGATTTTGTTTTATATAGTTAAATTATATTTTTTTACTTGTGTCCTTCTTACCGCCCGCCATAGCATTAATATTTGTTTATGTTCACAGATGACGCAATTCGAGCCCGGTCTTGGGAATGGAGGTATTGGCGCAGTTCGGGTCCGGTCTGAGGGGGTGGCGTGTGCACTTTTAAGCTCTTGGCGCAATTCGGGTCAAAGCTAGGTAGATCGTCGCAATTCGGGCAAGCCCTAAAAAGTAAGCGCACCCAAGCCCAAAGTAAATAAATATAATTATTAAAATACTGCATTTTGCAAGTGGAACTTTCTGTTCAAGTAAGTAGATCTGAAATGTATTTTTTTTAAATATTTACTCAAGTACTGTAGCGTTTATAAAAAAGTTAAAAGTTCAAGATAAAAACAATAAAACTGGACACTATATTATCAAGTGATATCTTACTACACCAGTAATAGTAATGGATAAACTCATCAAGGCCACATTCATATGTGTGTACGTCCCTAGCAGGCTTCCCCCACGGACACAACCAGTCACCGAAAACATAATGTTTTGACTGACAATGCGAGGCCTGGAGGCGCTTCAACAATGTATTTTCGCAAAATATTTCGGGAAAAATTATGACGTTTCCGGCTCGAGAAGGTTGCGTGAGCAAATAAGACTATTCTGGAATCTTCTCGACGCTGCTCGTCGCATACTCCCCGTCTACTATTACTCCTTCCCTCTCTCTTTTGTTTCTGTGTTTTCTCTTGTATGTGTAACCGCTCCTTACCCCCTCTCTGAGCAACTAATATCAAATAAATACTGGTAGGATAGCGGCGATAAAGACACTCTTGACAGGATAGCAACCCAGGACACATCTGCGTGTTCTAGATAATTTAAGCTCTGATCTATATTTTGGCCTTTGTATGTCCAAATTTCTTCTTGGCTTGAATATCATCTTTTATATTACTACTTCAAGTTATTAAGTTCATTAAGCTTGGAAAAAAACTTTAATATGTTTAATCCTTTTTAACTTGCAAAAGAATTTATATGCTCTTTGAATCTGGAAAACAGTATAATCTTATAAGTCCATATTACTTTTATATATTATGAAATATATTGATAATATATTTGGAATTTAAAGTCTTTTTGACTTATGCAATACTTAATATTTTCCAATTATGAATCCCTTTAGACTTGGCGACTTTGCGAGATGTTTGGCTGTTGGAGTCCTTTTGACTTGTAATATAATTATTACGTGTAATGTTCACTAATGGGTAATTTTTATAAAACGCCTTGTTGGCGTGGGAGATTTATGATACGTAAATCGTGGGCTTTTTTAAAGTAGAGAGAAGTACGTTATATGATTAGGACGTTAAATCCCTTAGACTTGATAATACGTATTATATGTAAAACTTGGAATCCTTGAGACTTAAGTATTTTTGAGACATTTATCTTTAAAGTCCTTTGTCTTATGAATCATTTAATATCGTCAAATGTTGATACCATTCAGAATGTGGATGTATTTGAAAGGTTTAATGGTGGGAGTTCCTTTGACTCGTATAATACTGAATTGGATCAAATCTCTAAGTCCTTTGACTTGGGCAATGTTTTTGAGATACATGTATTTAGCGCTTGAAGCTCTTGTGGATTTGTACATTATGGATTATTTAAAATGTTCAAAGTCCCTGTGCCTCTAAAAATATTTAATAAGTTTAGGTCCATACCTTATCTGACTTGAGCATGAGAAAACATACAATTAAATATTCTAAATGCTGTTAATTGCTAGAACTTACTATTTGACATATGCGAAGCTAATAATGTTGTATATAGTCAAAATCCTTTTGTATAATATCATCGCTAGAGTCCTTTATATATATACAATTTATAATTCATGACTTACTTTTTTTTATATAAATAAAATATTGCATTTAACTAACTTTTAATATTTTTCTCCACTTATTTCAACTATGTTTTAAGTTTACTGAATAGTAAATATCCTTAATCTCTGGTCTATTGGTTCCCTTTTTGCCTGGCACGATAATTGCTGAGTGTGTTTTGAGGAAACAGGAGCAAATATATTATAATATGAAACATTTTTCTTTTATTGTTCTATTGGCTTACTCTGAATTTTTTTAAAAATACTTTTAATAATTGTATGCCCAACTTTTTCCTGGAAGACAAAGGAAGGGGTTACAGTATAGTGTTATAAAATACCTATAGAATTCAAATGTCATTATTGATTGTTCATAATGTTAATGTGCAAATTTTTATAAGGGTTCCAGCATTTATTTTTACTGGTTAGAGAGCTCCTTAAGTCTAAAAGGTTTGGAAACCACTGTCCTGGACTGATTACAGGGTATACAGGACTTTCTTCAACTGTAATTGTGAATGTTTTCATCACTAAGTAGAATATCAATTTCCATAAATCAGCACTTTGTAGATCAAGATTTAAAAATCCTCACTTAGAAATGATTATGAATTAGTTATAATGAAAAATGTAAGATATTAGTAATGTGAACAATAGGAATCCTAAGGGATCCGTTTTCAGGAATATTTATTTTTTTCCTTTAAAAGTGATTATAATGTAAGAATGCGGCCAAGATTCGGGGGCAATTTATTTTCTGGTTGGTACAGTAAATAAGGTCTACTATAATATTATCCATGTATTTAATTATATCTGAACGATAAACAATGCAAATATTTGACGTAAGCCATGCCTTATTTTGTAGGTTTCCAAAAATTACATACGTTTCAAGAGTTTTCCAGCCTAAAAAAGTAAATTTATCAACATTATTTTTAAAATATGTATAAATGTAATTTTTGGGATTTTTTCATGTGCTTTAAAACCATTTTTAGAACTTTTATTTTTGAAATTTTAAAACATAAACTCAAGATTTTTATGACAAAAAATCAAATATGTATTTACTATAGTCATAAACCAACGAAAATACACTCCCAAGTGGGGTGTTAGTGTAGGTCCAGTATTACTGGTCAAATTGAGACAGAGTGAGAACACGTCGCAGCTAAAATTTCTAACTGGGAATGTGATAACATAAATTAGTTCAGAGGAGGGGCAGTAGCTTGAAATTTATACAAAATTATTGCAAAAAATTCTACCTTACTGTGCAGAAGAAAAATTAAATTTGACAACTTGGTACCAGCGAACATAAAGTTAAAGTTAGGGAATCATAAAATAGGGCTTCGTGAAATGGATGAAAAGTGGGGCCCCTCAAACTGCTAAGTTAATAGAGACAAAAAAAAACAACTACATGGTAGACAGTTTTAATTTGTGGAGTCAGAAGAAAAAAAACCTGACAAAACAAACACAAAGTTAAGATTATTTTAAAGGTGATCCATAGGGTTACTGTTACATAGATAAATATCGGATAAGCTATCGCCTAGACAGGAGAAAAAATAATAATGAAAATAAACAACTTCTGGTGGCATATTTTGGTGAACTATGGTGTTCTTTGGGACCTCTGAGTGCAATATATATCGCTAAATGCTCATTTATTCAATATACATCTATATTAGTCTATTATTTTCTTTAATTATCTTATAGTCATCTTAAATGAATGAGGTTTTTTATTATTTCAAATGAACATAAGCTATCTGGTGTAGACAGACTTAAAGACTAGTTAGTATACAAGCGTGTAGCCACAAGCCGAATGGGTAGTAAAACGCGGTGCTAATATATATACACGTATAGTAAGAAGTAATACTATAATTTGGTGAAAAAAACATACAAAAAATTAAAAAAACAACTTATTGATTCTATACGCCAGGTGCCAAATTGACGACCGAAATGGTAATATATTATTATCAATATGAATTTGTTGCAATCTTTAGCTTAACAGGAGGTGTTGACGTATTTAAGCGTGGAAAAAAAAAATATATTAAAAAAAAATCCAGGATTGAGAAATACTGTTCAGTTACAGGCCCATTAATTTTATATTTTACTACCGTGCAATATCATTTTATAGCCACACGGTGGTTCTCAGCTAACTTATTGGAAAGTTAAACGAGTCGAGTTTTTTTTCTCTCGGTTAGCTCTAATATTGGCGAGATACATAAAAATAACAACAAGTTTTCATTTTTCATTATTCATATGCATTCAAATTCAACAGTTCCTATGTGCAGAATTGATGTATATTTGACCTGTTTTAAAAACAAATGTATCGGGCGCTACATGATCTGAAGGTATTTCTCTATTAAAAGACTACATTACATGGCAGACACATTAAAGTTCTTCTAAACTTGGGTGCGTATGCAATAGGGAGAAGTGGGAGGGAGTTACATATAGTTTGTAGCTATGATTTTTCCATACCCTTCCTAGGCTAATGTGGGTTCCCTTTCTCAAAATTATCTCCCCTATTGCCAACTCTTATATTAATCCTTTGATAAACATTATTACCTGCTTCGGTGGTCGCATGGTCTAAGGTGTCACTCTTGTGTTAAACTATATTGTTGATGACCAAGAGGTTGGGGTTTGAATCTGGGTCGGGGGTACTGAGGATGGTTTAAAAAAAATTGTTTTCTACTCTTGCTCTCTCTCCACGCAAATTCGCCAAACTTACTTTAAATTCAACTTTCCTCATCTCTAACTCACTATCTTAAGTAATACCTATATGCGTATAGCCTGAAAAGGTAATAATATTTAATGCTAAAAAAATTAATCACCATGTTAAATGTATTAATTAAAAATAAAATATGAGCCTAGTGTTGGTATTAACAAACTCAAAGATATTTAGGCCAACCCCTGTAATTTTGGACTATTTTTACAGTTGTCAGCTCATTCAAACAAAATTGGTATTAATTTATTTTGTAAATATATTTTTGGACTATAACGAGTGATCGCTTAAAATATAAAATAAATATTTACAAGTTGAATACATTGTTTTAGTGACATAGATTATACCATACCATGGCAGATCTATCATGCATGTACTAAACTTGTAAAATATTTCTTTCTTTGCTTAACTGATATGTCCTAGGGGTTTATCTTATTTCTTTTATGGCTGATATAAGTTTTCAGAATATAAAATGAATTTTTATGAAACAATTGGTATGATTTAACATATTTCAAAAGTAGCTAAAATTAATAAATAAAAAAAAAATGAAAGCAATAATTCTAAACTCATGAAAATAATGGAATGATTAAAAAAAGAGATTAAATTTATATGAATTAAAATGATGTTGAGAAGGATTTTTTTAAGGCAGGCTAAGTACAATAGTGTTCATGAAATAACAAATATTCTGGCATCTTTTAAAATAATATTAACTCACAAAGAATACAATTTTTTTTAGAAAGCTCTTATAATGTTTTTAAACTAAACTGTTTGATTAAAATTTTATATTATTTAACGTATATAACATTAGTATTAAACCTGGGTTACGCGAAGCCCTATTAAGGATTAACTAAAATTTAATATATAGGATGTTCGTAAATTCATAGTCCAAACTGCACATATAGCTTGTTTGAATCAAAAGTAATATAAATCCCTATACACTAACTTCTATAACGCTATGTCAATACCATTAAATTGTGTTCAAAATTTCGACTCATAGCACCGGAGTAACAAATTTGTCAAGCATGCGTGTACAACAGGTTGAGTATGAGGTAGACTCACGGCACTGCACATGTAATAGTGGCAAACCCTTTCTGTGATGTAACACCGTTAACGATGACCCTCAGAACGTATTCGCATTTCTATATGGACTGGTGTGTTGTTTACTATTAATTGAGGTATGTTCTGCTGTCGGGCCCCTAGATGTAGAGGTGTGTAGTGACATGCGCCTAACTCCTATGCAACCTGTTGTACACATATTATTGAATATCTATTCTCTCCCGGCGCTGTATACCGACACTTTTGACACAAATTAATGGTACTAGCATAGCTTCCCGGATGTAAGTGTATGAGGATTTTGTATTAAATTTGGTTCAAACACTCTATATGTTCAGTTTAAGCTATGAGTTTCGATTACGCTGTGTATATATAAAATTATAAGCACTGATTAATCAAGGTCAAATTTAGGAGTAAAAACAAGAAACCTTGACATAAAGGACATTTGACCTGGGAGAGCCCTTTATTTATTTTAGATTAGAAAATGTACCCGGTGCTGTTTCGGGTATCAAACGTTGTTGAGAAGCGTTGTCCCCCCGATCTGAAGGCTTCTATTTGTCTAGTGATCACATAATTCCTCCAGGTAGTCCCCACCTGTAACTTCTTAACAAACAACAAGAACCCTCTAATCCACCTTCTCAAGTGAAAGTACCCGGCTGTGTCTTATAGAAGCTGACAAGTTTCCAGGGAGGGATTGGGAAATCTCAGAGGCTGGAGGTTGGGATCTTGAACTACCGGGGTAAAACAACAAGGGCCTTAATGAAGAAACATTATTAAGTCTCACCAGTAATGGCTGGGATTGTCTGGTACCAGTTGAGACGGTTTTTAATTTTCACGTGGTGCAATATCAGATAAACTATGAGTTTTTCAGAGCTATAAAACTTGTCTTAGATATTAAATCTTGTAAAAAAAATGAATCAGGCCGCACGGAAAATTATTATTGTCACATGTAGACGGACATATACAATACCCCTTAAATCTAATGTTTATTTGGGGTTGGATGAGAGGGAATGAAAACTAAGGACATCATTTTTGCACATTTTTATAATAAATAAATGGTACAGTGAACCGCATAGAATTTCTCTCTCTTTTATCTTTATATATGTACAGTACATTTACTAAATACTTGTAAGATTTGTGAGACTAAATCATAGAGATGGTTTCAGAAACACTCCGCCAAAGAGCATAAATGAANTATATATATACAGTACATTTACTAAATACTTGTAAGATTTGTGAGACGAAATCATAGAGATGGTTTCAGAAACACTCCGCCAAAGAGCATAAATGAAGTAATACACACTCTCGACCAATGAGCATGAAAATCAATTTCAATCCGCTTCGGTGGCCACGTGGTCTAATGCACTACCCTCGCAATAGAATATACTGTTGAAGACGGGGAGATCGGTGTTAGATCCTTGTCGGTGCACTGGGAATGATTTTCTTAAATGGTTTTCCACTTTCCTTCCATGCAAATGCGGGTGAATTTCCTCTCAATTAAACTATCCTAATTCCTATACAATTAGTGTGATTAGTACATAGACGTATAATCCAAACGGGTAGTAAAGTACAGTGCTAAAAAAACAAAAGTCCTATCAATTTCAATTGTCAAAGAACTCCATAAAAATATACCAGCCTATAGCTCAGAAATTATTTGTGTTATACAAATATATTTCAAATAAAAGATTTTAAATATGAATATTGCTTTATCTTCACAATGATGAGCTATTTTTAATCTCAAATAGTTCTGGAGATGTGATCAAAATGGAAAATTCAACTTATGTAAAGCAACCTTAAAGTCATTTTTATATCAAGAAGAAATTTTTCATTTGGTTTGTAAGTTAAACAATCAAACTCATTAGAATGGATTTAGATTAAATTTATCTTTTCTCGATTTGTCCCTCAATAAGCTACCCTTAAATTTAGAGTTAGATATCTAATTTCAAAAATCCCACTTGGGAACCATATGAAAACTTTAAATACCAAGTGACCTGGTGGTCTAGAGGTAAGGTATCAGACTTCTGTGTTGGGAGTCCGGGGTTCCATCCTTGGTCCCGTCGGAGATTTATCTGATTGCAAAACCCTTCCTTCACCTCTGACAAGACGTGTATTAATCACAACTTGTGAATGTGTGGAATGTCAGGCCTCCACCGTGGTTCGAGATTCCACGTTAAACTTTATATCCTCCCTTTCGTCTCACAATCACTCTACCATTGCACATTAGCGTAAGTGCGTACAACCCAAACTAGTAGTAAGGCGTGGTGGTAATATAATAATAATCACCTAAATACCAAATTTCAGTCTAACTAGTAACATGGTTTATGCTCTAATGTATATGAAAAAATTTCCCAGTGAAATAAGCCAACATTAAGTACTGTGCGAAATAAGCCACTACCTATCCCCCTTATACCTGCACATGGGAGGGCACTGACTGCTTACTACAATAGAGCGGACAACCCGGATTATCCATTCCCCACCCTTAACTTTATAACTCCATCACTTTGTTGTCATTCCTGCTCTGATTTTTGTAGTGTTAAATTCAGGATACTTTAGTCCAGTATTATCTAGTCTTGTGTTTTCTACTCTGTGTTATCTATCTAGTCATCATGAAACTTTCTTTGACCAACAAGGGTAAGCCGTGCGCACCCTACAATGGCTACTCTTATAATTTCGGAGAAGAAACAAGGATGGAACGATATACTGGCGCTGGTAACAGGAAATATCTAAAAGATGTCGAGGAACGATGAAAAGCAAAGATGGCGAAGTTTTGAACACAACCAAGCATCAATGTGGTGCACCAGATGAAACACGATTGCAGGTTAGGAAAACTCTTCAATAAACAAAGAAGCGGGCCCGGGAAGAAGAAACATCTATTTTCAAAATCTACAATGAAGAATTAGGTGATCTTCATAATAGAGGCTACGAATTTGTCACAGATGACTGCCCAGGAGGCGACAAAGAGGTTTTTTTTATATCAGCAAAGGTGCAAATCGCAAGGAAATCAAGCAGAGCCAGAGACGCGCGAGGACATAGTTCTTGATGAAGAGTTTTTGAAGATAAAAAAATGGCAAACGCTTTCTCTTGGGGATGAAAAATATGTATAAAAATTTTAATTTTCAGGATAGAGAAAGGAAGAGATAGATTGAAATGTCACGAAGAGTTTTTTTTATGGATGAAACATTTAAAAGCTGCAGTAAACAGTTTGTGCAGATCTGTTCAATTAATGCTAATTTCGGAAGCTTGTCGAATGAAACAAAAATATAACCCGTGGCTTTTGATATTTTGCCAAATAAGAAGAAAGAAACATACGTCAGGCTTTTTAGACTAATTCTTGAAGTTATATCTGACTTGAAACTGAGAACAGTAAACATAGATTTTGAGGCAGCATTAATATCCACTTTGAAATAAGTTTTCCCCTTGATTGATATAAAGGGATGTAATTTTCATATGAAAAAGGGTCTCTGAAGAAGAGTTCAAGACTTGGACCTTACGTGAGACTACAAGGAAAACTACGAAGCTCATTTTCACATAAAGATGTGTGCAGCTTTTGCGTTTCTCACACCTGAAGATATATTTGATTGTTGGTTGGAGATCTATTCTCACGCTCCTGAAAATGTAAAACTGAGTTCTTCGATTATTTCATCTGAAAATTGTTGGAAAATGAAGAAATCCCTAAACACCTTTGGAGCTGCCACAAGAGACAACACAGGACCACAAACTCAGTTTAAGGGTGGAACCGCCGACTAAACAGCATGTTTGGAAGACCTAGCCCCAAAATTAAGGAAGTGCTCCAGTGTTTGCAAACAGAAGCGGTACACAGGTGAGCCTCGCAGGAAAGAAGAAAAAAACTTCATACAAGAAGCTGGACGAGAAAATTGATAAAACTATCAAGAAGTATGAAGAAACTGGTGACATCAGAGGGTGTCTTAAGACCATCTCCTATATTCAAAACCTGGAGTAAATGAAACTCAAGCTCCCAGATATCTTCTAGCTGATTTTAAACACGCCTAAATTTTATAAATGTGATTTTAAACACGCCTAAATGATAGAAATGTATTTATCAATGACAGAAACATATTTATATCATTTAGCCAGCCCAAAGCCTGAAAAAAGTATGATGGGAATCAGGTTTTTGTATTACTCACCCCTCCCCCTCCATCTCTTCAGGCCAAAACCCGTGAGGGTCAAGAATGTTCTCTAGCCCACAAGTGGCGGATTATTTCAGTGGTGGCTTTTTTCACGACACCATACTCTAGACCGAGATAGACATACAGACGCACAGACACACAAACACACAGACAGATGACATCATGAATAGCCCTTTTTCGGTTTTAGGGGGTCATGAAACGTCGATATTTATTAAAATCTTGCTTTAGATTTTTATCACAATATGATTTTCTCCCAGGGGTTGAGAGAAAGCATAAATGTTTAGGCCAAAACAAAATAGTTCTTAGAAACGTTTAGTTTAGTTTTCTATACATAGTAATATCAAAATTATTTTAGTATTTATAATTAAAATTACGGAGTTTGATGATACACTTTCTAAACGAAGTAAAAAAGCTGTCAGATTTCAGGATGTAAATGAAAAATATTCACAAACTGTTGAGATTACTACTGAACTAAATGCACAAAGAAGAGACC
>CABFOV010003530.1:22541-39677 GCA_902141375.1 Timema poppense
GGGGGGGGGGGGGGGGGGGGGGGGGGGGGGGGGGGGGGGTACGTGGAAAGAAGCGTTGGTCTCGTCTTGTCTGTATTTCTAGTGGCTTGGAGGTCGGAGTTTTAATCCTGTCTAGGTGTTACTCTCCCTTCAAGTAAATTCAAATAACTCTCTTCTAAACTCTACCCCACTAGCTTAATCAAGATACGTCAATACCCGCATCGGTGATCGAATGATCCAGTGTGTCACTCAAACAATATACTAGACTGCCGATGACGGGGATATCAGGGTTCGAATACCTGGTCTGGTGTACCAAGGGTGGTTTTTACAAAAGGACTTTCTGTTCTCCTTACACGTAAATGTTGGTACACTTCCTATAAAATTCAACCTTCCTCATCCCTTACACATTATTGTTATTAGTATAGGCCACACAGCTTAAAACCTGAATAGTTAGTAAGACGCGATGACAAGAATAATACGCATTTAATTAAAATTACGAGATAGTAGTGAGGAAGGTGGAATTTAGAGGAACTGTACCCGAAATTTCATGTAGAGAGAGTGAGAAATCATTTATATATATATATACACACTATCGCCAGAAAATCAGACTAAATGAGCCGGACATTTAGTAAGCGGGCCCATTGATGAAGTTGATTGCTTGTGTTCTATTAAACTTACCATCAAATGTACCTCGCAATGAACCGGCTACTGTTTTGGTTGGGTCAAACAAGTTTTGGGAGAGGGAGGGGGGGGAGGTCTTCTGTGCTCCGAGTGACGTAAAGCCTAGTAGTATGATAGAAAAGAGAAGACGATGACCGCCACTACGGACCATAATATCCAACAGACAGGTCAAGAAAATAAGACAAATCTCTTGGGACAGAACTCAACAAGAGGGCACATACATCGCCCACAATCCAACAGAGGAGCGGTGTTGGGGAGTTGGGGGGGGGGATAAGGGTTGAAACAATACCGCCACGCTACATCTACAGTCCTATTTTCATAGGAAGGGCGTTTTAGAAAATACAAACCCAAGTTGACAACATTTTACTATTTTAGTATAGTTATTTTATAGGTATTGATCGTATATATCAACCCGCTTCAATGGTCGAATGGTCTAAGGCGTCACTCTCGTATTGGACTGGCCTGCTGAGGATGTAGAGATTGGGGTTCAACCTTCCTCATCATTACCTAATTAGAACGATTATCGGATATGCGTATAACCTGAAAAGGTAGTAAGACGCGGCAAAAAATATATATATTATTATAAGGATTACACATCTTTATTGTCCACGCGAGCGAACCGCAGTTCACATTAACTGAATAAATACAATAAGAAAAGAGAGGTGAGATTAAAAGAAGAATCTTATAGAACTCTCCCGGAGAAAAGATTAAAAGTCTATTAATTGAAAAATAGCATCCTCAGTGCATCTAGTCGTAATTGAACTCCGCCCAGCCATCAGGAGGACCACCTTGCAAGGTGTCTGTGATGAGGGAGGGTCCACGAGGCTGGACAGACTCTTGGCTTGAAGAATGAGTACAGGGTTCTACTGATTAGCTGGAGCGGCCGTAATCAGCCGTTTGGAATGGTCACAAGGTAGAACCTCCTCCTGCATCACTTTCCCGATGCAGTGACCGTGTTGTTTAAAGCGTCGGATTCGCATGGCGTTTTGGTCTGACTAGACAGGATCCTGGCCAAACGTTTCTCGCGCGCGTGTGACTTTTATATCCCCAATCCATGGTATTAAATGATTTTTTATTTAAGAAAAATAAATTTATAAAATCATTTATATTGTAAAAAAATTACCAACTATTCATTTTGAACTTAATCGTAAGAGTCGTTTTTAAAATATCACCATTTTTTAATGACTTCAGTAAATCACTTTTAAAGCAATTTTTTTCCAAAAAAAACAAGTAGGCTATACATTTTTATTTGCCATGTGAAATATTCCACAAATGACCATTTTAAACAAAATCGTTAAATTCACTCTCGAAAAATTTAGAATTTTAGAAAATTATTCATCACCAAACTACCCGTAATTTAAAAGCTGGAATATAAATAAAAAAATAAACATCTTAAAGTATAGCCGTAGAGTATCTAAAAATAAATTTTGACAGATATAATTGAAAAATATACTTTTTTAGTTTCAGGGGCACCACCAAAACCGTAAAGATTCCTAGTATTTTTCATGACTTACAATAGTTTCTTTTTATATTAGAAAGTAAAAATTGTTAAAATATTTGAAAACTACATTTCTACCTTGCAAAGAAACAAAACACACTATCGACCATTTGTTTTGTTTCTTTGTAAGGTCAAAGTGTCAGAATATTTTTTATAATTTTTGTTATATATTGTATTAAAATGAGATGAATGTAACGTGCATTAAGGTCAGTATTTTAGCTGTTTTTATAACGTTTTTTTTATTAAAATTAAAATAATTTTGCTTTGGGAGATAAGGTGTATTTAATTTGTTACACCTGGCAATCTCAACAGTTCTTATTTATTCGTTATAGGCATCCTAAAATATAATTTTAGCCTTTTCTCTCCGTTCAAATGTTCATCATCAAATGCCAATATGCTCATGACAGATATTAAAAATACTGTTGATATAATTATGTGCAGAAAATAAAGCTTAGATGCATCTACTGAAGCTATATTCTATTTGTTGTAACCCAAAATAATATGTTTTAATATACAAACTGCAAAAGTACTGGCCTTATATCTTTTTCCCTGCAAACGCACTGTTTTATATAGACTAAACCATTAATTATATATAAATATTTTTTTAACACACTGTCTCACTACCCGTTCAGGTTATACGCATATGAACTAATTACATTAGTATGGCGATGAGGAAAGCTTGATTTAGAGAGTTTACCCGCATTTACGTGAAGGTGGAGTGGAAATTTTTTAGCGAGAAAACATAATATGCACACCCATACGGAATTTGAACCCTGATATCCCCATCATCGTAAGTCCAGTGTTTTGTGACAGTGACACCTTAGACCAAGATGGCCCAACGTTTTTCATCCCAAGGGCTAAATATTATTTATCAATTTGCACCATCGGCTGAATATTATATTTAGTAATCCCATCAACTTAATATGGGCCAACAGACAACACTTAATAAACAAATAGGTCTACTTTGAATACTTATATATATATATACTTTGAATACTTATATATATATAAGTATTCAAAGTAGACCTATTTGTTTATTAAGTGTTGTCTGTTGGCCCATATTATATTGTATTTTAGGTTGGCAGAACCTTTCAAATTTTACTTCCAAAATCAGTTTATTAATCTCCCAAAATTGTGTTATGAAATATGTAAGCGCACACACACACATACTTTCAAAAAACAACTTATTTATAAATCTATATTTACAAATGTGTCTATGAATCAAATAAATATTTTTATTTTAACCATAAACTATTTCACACCTGTCAAAAAAGGTTTCTCTTTAATTTTCCTCCAGGTTATTGTGAGGGCCAGATTTTCTGTGAGACTGGGCTGCATTTGGACCACGCCTTGCCAGTTGGTTCACACTGCCCTGGACCATTCGACCGCTGAAGCTGTCTAAACCAGAATATTGTAATAACAAAAGTTAAAATTATCATTATAAGATATTAATATTTACTATCAAATAATTTTAAACTATATATATATATTCTCCATACTGAAAATTGAAGAACCACAGATTTTAATGATTGAATTTGCTAAGCAAAGTTTTTGCGTCGGGCCACTATGGTTAGTTTTGGTCGAAGAGAATGGCCGCGGTTACATCAGGTGACGAATAGCTATGCCTACTCTGGAGATTATGCTCTCCAGGGAATGGGGATGGTGAAGGGAGGGAGGGGGGCTGTAGGATTATGATAATGGCACTACTGCGCTACAAAACAACAGCAGACAACACTAGGGTTTGGGTGTCGTTAATACGTCAATATTTTGAGTTGCTTTGTTGCAAAGCCGAGTGTGTGTGTATGTGTGTATATATCACGGGAAGAGAGGACGGAGTTCAGAGGAAGATGGGACTAAGTACAGCGTTTATAGTGGGATTACTTTTGTCGGCAGTGAGGGTGGTTGATGAAAAAAAGTCTTCCGTCAGTAGTGTGTTGTGGAGTGTTGCCAGGGTAGTCATAGTTCGTTAAAAATTTACCTCTGAAATGTCCTCATTACTCAGTAGAACACTCTTTAGTCAGGTATCACCATTCTCATATGAGGTATTTAGAGCAGAGCCTACTTATGATTGGTAAAATGGGGACAGATTGAGGAAGACCAAGTAATTCAATGGTAACTTATTGGTCAGCTATCTACATTTCAATGTAAGGTATTTAGAACAGATCCTATGTATGATTGGTCAAATGGAGACAAAGTACAAGAGAAAATATCACTCAATAGAACACTCATTGGTCAAGTATCAACATTTACATTTGAGGTGTGTAGAGCAGAGCCTATTTATTATTGGTCAAATGGGGAGATTCATTGGATAAGCATAGTAAAGGTACAGTTGTATGGGTTACTACCCTGGCAAGACTACACGCCGCTGCGTTGGTTTCAGTACATTGGTGGCTCGAGGGCTGTTGCTGGACAAGTCTGCTGTGTAATGTTTTCAGGGTAGTCATTGCTTGTCAAACTGTACTTGCGCGATGTTCCCTCCCACTTTGTCACCATTTGATCAACTACACACAAACTCTCCTCTAAACTTCTCACACGGGGTTGTTGACACCTGACCAATGGTAGCTCTACTTAATGATGAGAACAATTCACAGGTACAGTTTAAACTGACTTTGGTCTTCTTTGTAACAAACCAAGATTCACCACTGCATTTTACTCGGGTTATTCCGTGGCTAAGAATTCTGTTGCTACGATTTGAGTCACTTTTAATAACTCAAGAGTGAGGAAATTCAACATACGATTGTTTTAGGTCCACTACTATTCTTTAGAAATACGCAAATTTTTAAACACCAAATATATTAAAGATTTAAATAATCAATTACTGAGAAAAACTAAGAAATATAAATATATATATATATATATATACATACAAATATACCCGCATCGTTAGTCAAACTGTCCAATGCGTCATTTTCGTGCTATACTGGATTGCTGGTAACGGGGATATCGTGGTTTGAATCCCAGTTGGGTATACTGAAGTTAATTTTCCTTAAATGGTTTACCACTCTCTCTCCATGAAAATGCGGGTATATCTACTCTAAAACTATGTGTAAGACCTAAAGGGGTACTAAGACGGGCTAGCTGTACTAGTAAACTGTTTCTTCCTCTTCACTATTTACTTGACCAACCACCCACACAATAAGATAGTTATCAAATGTTAGTGTTGTGCCAATTTAGCTCTCTCTACTGAACTTGAGCTTTCCGTTTCGATTGCCAGCAAGACTTAAAAAAAAAATGTTAGAGCTTCCTCTTTTACAGTGATAAAATAAGTGGTGTAGGACTGGGCCCTGTATCTATTATAGAATTAAGTTATTAGCTAAGCCGTTTTTTAATATAACTAGTCACTTTAAAAAGTGCAAGCTAAATTACCCCCTCCCCTACATTACGTAAAAATGTTGTGCATCGTCTTAATACATAAAGTTAGTTTGATACAAAAGTATAAAGATAATTTATCAGTACAGTAACTTCAATACGGGTTCGCCCTAGTGACAAACCCTGGACCGCCACTGATAAATAAAGGTGTATTGAAAAAAAAATTGAACGTAAATAATTATTTGTAATGGAATTATAGGAGAAGCAATACAAAGGATAGTGTTTAAAACAACCAAAATCATTCGAAATTGTTCATTATACTAATTTATTAGTTAATCACCTTTTTGGACACTCTTTTGAAATTGTTACATTTTATATCCCCCATTATTCGTGTGCACCCCCATCACATTTTGACCCCCTCCCCCCTATAAGCCTCCCCACGAGGGACGGATCTAAACGTAATGATGTGTGAGTGTATATTTATTACCCTCAAGGCTTTTCCTATGAAACCACGAAACACCCCACCCCCTCCCCCTTTCCTCCGACCAAATACACTGTGATGGACCGCTCATATTTGCGTCATCAAACTCTATGAAATTTCTGTTCCTAGTCAAGTACTCCTCTGGGTACCTCAATTCATACAGGAATTAGTTGAGGGGGCGTCATTATCATGACTAATAATGCTTTTCGTTCATTCATTATGAATACTATGTAGACTACAAGGTGATTCTGCTCGTAGCGAAATGATCCCCAAAACCTCGTGGTAATTTGAAACGATACCGTTTTAAATTGCATCACGTAACAACACAGCGATGTCTTGTATTACTCTACTAAATATTCATTATTGTTTTATTTGTTTTACTTATTTTGCATTACACTTGAGTTTTTGACCAAATTGAAATAAAGATCTTATTTGTTTCAGAACTTTGGATAGAAACTTCTATAATAGGAATCTAGTATGAAGAAATTTAAAAAAAGAAACACAAACACTTGTTTTTGGCTGTTAACATTAATCATATTTTACTATATTTTTAGTCATATTTGATAGTTTAAAGAAATAAACTCCAAACAATTAAACATATATGAAAGGCTAAGTAAGCTTGGGGGATGAATTTATAACTACGGAAACCAATCTTATTTGAATAATCTTCTCTAATAATAAAAGGAGGTGTTTGTGTGTGTGTGTGTGTGTGTGTGTGTGCGCGCGCGCGATGCCCAGACAAATCTACGGCACGCAGAGATCTGAAATGTTTAACATCGGTGGACGGAAAGGGGTCCGAATGCACCTCGAAGCCGGATTTTTAAATGTTAAGTTAGTTTTTTAATTAGGATATTTTCAACAAATTTTTGAAGGGTCTCAGGCAACACCGTCCGGGATTGCTAGTATTGTAATAAATTGAATAAATTATTAGCCGATACCCCCACGTCCATCACAGACTCCACCTTAAAATATGAGTGAAGAATGACCCTGATCACGGGACTATTCCCGGATATTTCAGTGGTGCTCATTGGTGTATACTAATCTCAAAGGTCTCGGGCTCGATTTCCCTGTCTAGATGTCATTTTTCAATTTAATCGAGTATTTTATAGTGTTTTAATGTTGTATCACCAGGTCTCACTGCCCGTTTGGGTTACGCATATCTAAAATCACATTGATGTGAATTAGGAGAACGTGTAACCCCATTTGCTTGGAGTGTGAGTGGAAAAAGACATGAAGGAAAAAGCACTCTTGAGTTCACTCAGCTGGAATTCGAGACTGCATCATCACCAAAAAAGATTTATCCTTCGTTCCCAACAACATGGATGATTGCCGTCTTAACTCAGTTTTAAAATACTATATTAAAAATGAATCCAACCAAATTTTCTCTGTAAAATAAGATAACCAAACTAATAAAATCAGAGGATGATTATATTTTAACACTATTTGGCTCTATCTATGAGAATAAAATTAAAAAACTTTGAAAATAAGTGTAATTTATCAAAATATCGTTTCTAATATATTTATTGCCCCACCTTTTCTTCCCATTCATCCAATTTAGGGAGTTGTTAGCTATTTAATTTGATTCCTTCGTTACCAAATAGCCCTGACACAGAAATGGCAAATAAAATAAAGGGATCAAAACTACAGTAAGAACTGGATACGAATAGTCTTTTAGAAAATACTTAGGGTGTGCGATCGTCACTTTTTAAATGCGTAGCCAAGTAAAGCGAGGTTTGATAAAAATCAAAATCGAAGATAAGGTGTTTTTTTTTTCGCTGTCACAAAATACTACTATTATTTCTTAAATGATCCATTAAGGTGGGGGATGTAAGGGACGTGTGAAAAGGTCAGGGTTTTTCGACATTTTTGTATTAAAAGTTTTTTGTTGTTGTCAAAAAGAATAAAATACTTCTCCAGTAGAAACATAGAGTTCTTTCTTTCTTCACGTAGTAATAATATCAACCGTTTTTTTGAATATTTGTCATGAGCGTAGCAGCATTAGATGAAATACAACTTTTTATCTTCATTAAAAAAGTAATTAAATTCAAGTTCACTATTGACAGATATTAAACAAATGTTGATATTATCAGATGAAGAAAATTAAATTCTTAAGTTTCTAATAGAGAAATATTATTTATTTTAATCAAAAAAAGTTGTGTTATAAAAATTGCAAGAAAACTTAACTTTCCTCCCGTCACCTACAACCCGATCTTAAGGGATCTTCTTGGTTAATATAAATGCTAAGAGAAAAAATCCAATAACACCATATTATTTTATGCTAACATATGTGAATTAATCTATTTGTCGTTAAGACATATGAATGCCATTTACCCCCGAGTTTGTGTTAAAATACTGTTTAGTATCTGTTTTAGTGAGAAATTTAAAATCCTTTCATGATAAATCGAAATGTTGCTCTTCCTTTGAAATGTTTCATAGATGCGAAGGTTACTGTGGGTGTCTTAGACTTTAACACTTGGAAGTTTTACACATCCCTAGAAAATACAAACATATTTTTTGTGTCAACATTGATAACATTTTACTAAATTATTAGTGTATTTTATAGGTATTGGTAATATCTTTCAAAAGTGACAAGTTACTGATCACGTGAATTTGCGTATGGATATATGATAAAGTTTTAGTAACTTTTTTTGTTAACGGTCAGTTACTGTTTTTCCTAACGTTATCTTGCTATAGTTAAGCACTCACTGTATGACGAACTTTCTGAACATTCCCTTGATCGCATTTCAAACTTAAGTCCTATTACTGAGCGAACATAATAGTTGAGTTAATAATAAGTCAAAAACGGATGCAACCTGTCGAAAACTGAGCTTATTAGAATGAACGGAGAATGCGCTGCTAGTTGCGAGATTCGCCAACAGATGTCTCAGGTTGTTTAAAAGGTCGCCGGTAGAAGTCTGGCTCACCTTTTGGCTAAGATCGAATGCGCGCGTTCCATTATTCTGCTTCCTGGTATAAGGAGAACACGCTACGAGGAGGTTCTCTCAAGAATTCCGTGGAATACCTCTTTTAATTAATGCTTACGTTGAACATATACATTTCTTTTTTTTTACGTACACTCCATTTTACTACACGTCCAGATTAACCTCATATTAATAAAAATTGAGTATCAATGATGAAGGTAGAGTTAGTATAAAATGAATCCTCATTTTCTGGGAGGGAATAGGCAAACAACCTAGAGTAAAACAGCTCATAGCACGATGAGAGGATCGAACCCCTAGCTCTCAGTCACCGTCAAACAAGACCAGACCAAACCGACTCATTTATCCTCTTGTCCACTGATGCGGGTTATAACATCATTTGCTGATGAAGGTTTAGCACTGTTTCAATAAAGGCTGCTACCCGCTTCGGTGGTCACGAGGACTAAGATTGTACAGTATGATTTACCTGTGACGTGGAGGTCGGGGTTTAAATCCCGAGCTGACCAAACCTAGGCTTGTGCAAATGGAAAACAGCAATGTGTAGCGATGTGAGATAATACTAGTTTTAAACTTTACTAATACTCTTTTCGGTGGTCGAATGGTCTGAGTCACTCTCGCAAGACTGGGACTGCCGATGATGGGGAGATCGGTATTAAAATCTCGATTGAGTGTACTGAGGGGGATTTTTCCTTAAGGTGCGGCCGAAGGGAGCGAAGTGTTTTTACAGGTTTTATAGAATTGAAACTTTTTAGCCAAAATAAATTAGATATTTTTTCAGTAGCAACGTAAAGCTTAGATTTATGCACATGCTAATATCAACAGATCTTGAATATCTGTCAAGGGTGTCCTGTAATTTTGTCAAAACTTTTTAAATATATAGAAAAAGTTTTGACAAAATTCCAGGACACCCTTGACAGATATTCAAGATCTGTTGATATTAGCATGTGCAGAAAACTAAACTCTATGTTGCTACTGGAGAAATATTTTATTTATTTTGGCCAAAAAAATGTAATGCTACAAAAACTGTAAAATTACTAGCGCTCCCTTCTGCCACAAATTATTAGTTTTCCATTATACCTTCACGCAGATGTGGGTACATTTCCTATCAATTCAAACTTCCTCATCCCTAATACATCAGCGTAATTATTACAAATGCGTACAATACGAACGGGTAATAAAACGTAGTGCCAAATAAAAAAAACTTTACTAATTACAAGTTTACTCATCCTAATCTAACCTTTGACAGGTCAACCAAATAAAGTGTAGGTTAAGTGAGGTTGGGCTATAAATAAATATATTGAATATTAAATCTCGATATGTTGTATTATAAATGGCAACTAAATAATCGAGAATCGATTTTAATATTACGATTTCGATTATTCGAGTCTTAGCTCTCTATTCCCATACTGGAAACTCTGTTATTTAATCAAAGCGGCAGTATTCAGAAATCTGTAGCCGTGACATTATTTTTTTCCCTTCCCCCGCCCCCACCTCCCGTTTATCTTTAGTACCTACAGGCAAATTTCAAAAATAATATTTAGTTGAGCTTGAGTAAACCAAATGCCATTATTGTTTAAGTGTTTGTTTTACTACTGACACNTTACAGTAAACTGAGATTATATGAATAAGAAGAGATTGAAATTGCAAGCTTAAATGTTAAATAATCGTGTTTCAAATTTAAGAATTTGATTTGAAGGACAGGAATCGTGACACATTTAACAATTATTTTTAGCACCGCGTCTTATCACCCGTTCGGACTATATGTACTCATTTACTCTAATGCGTTAGGGATGAGAGAAGTTGCATTTAGAGGACGTGTGCCCACATTCGTGTGGAGGTAGAGTGTAAAACCATTTAGGAAAAATCACCCTCAATACACCCAACCGGGATAAAGCCCAGATCTTCCACCTCCCAAAGGCAGTCTAGTGAGAGAGTGACGCCTTAGATCATGCGGCCACCGAAGCGGGTGAGATATTTAATTATATTTTCATAACTTATAATCAACATTTAGATGGTGTTGGTCGTTATAAACTGCTCTAAAGTTCGAAAAAGTCTCCTATATCCAACTCTGGTAGGTTTGAAACGTCCAACCTTAAGATTGGTCCATTATTTCCTTCAATTTCCGTCTAAGGACTTTGATCCCAGCTTACAGGCCTACCCATAGGCCTATATTTCCGTATCTACCGAAACATTTGATAGACAAGCAGCGCCAAACACCATGACATTGATAAACAACAAAAGAAGCGATCATAGATCCTCGACAATATCTTTGGCTTCAGGAAACGGACCATTTTCTCTTCAGAGTCTTTCAACCGAACACAACCTTCTTTTGTCCGTCACATTCAACACGGGGCTTCCTCTCGGATCATCTTCGCGTTACCAAGAATTATAAATTAGTTTTGTGGTTTTGAGAGTCTCTTCTTTACTGATTAACCAGAACTCATTGAATTGTCAGTCATATTTGACAATGAGTTGAAAAAAACACAACTACAGTAAGAAATCGCCACAATGTTGTGCTACGCCGTCCTTTGTAAAGCAGGCCTATTGATTAACAGTTCTTGTCCAGAAAACACCCAGAAAGTTAGGAGAGGCTTACTTTTTAGAAAGTGATAACTATTAGTTAAAATACTATTTAATATTTATTTATTCTATGCATACAATACACCGCTTTCTAATAACTGTTTGCATTAGGTTAATAGTTTAAGGTAGGGTGGAGGGAAACACAATTTAAGGCCAGTAATGTTGCCAGATTTTATTTATAAAAAACCCGCCTCGGTGGTGTAGTTGGCTAACGCGCTTGTCGTGTTGAGCTCGACTGTTGAGGACGGGGAGATCGAGGTTCGAATCTCGGTCGGTTCAACTGGGGGTGGTTTTTCCTAAATGGTTTTCCACTCTCCCTCCACGCAAATGCGGGTTCACTTCCTATAATTCAACCTTCTCAATTCCTAATCCATTAGAATAATTAGTACTTAAAGCGTATAACCCGAACGGGTAGTAAGACGCGGTGCTAATTATGATTATTATTATTATTTATAAAAAAGGACCCACTTCGGTGGTCACATGGCCTAAGCCCTAAGGTGTCACTATCGCATTAGACCGACCTGTTGAAGACTGGCAGATTAAGGTTCGAATCCCTGTCGGGTGAACTGAGACTGGCTTTTCCTAAATGGTTTTCCGCACTCTTTCTCTCTTTACGAATATGTTGGTACCATTCCTTTAAAATCAACCTTTATCATCCCTAACCCATTAGAGTAATTATTACATATGAATGTAACATGAACGGGTAGTAAGATGAGGGGATAAATATATATGTATATAGAAAAAAAGTCACCCGATAAATAAAATAAATTTACTACTCCGGTTTATACTTTTAGTTTGATTTTCTACGTATAGTAATCTCAACAATTATTTTATATCTTTCATGAGCATCGCGGATTTTGACGATAGCTTTTGCACTTGATTTTAAAAGTTCCCCATTAAATGCTAATGACACATATTAAAAAACAATGGATATCGCTAAACTTCTTCATCCGACACCTGGGGGTTATAAAGTTTAAGTCAGTGATAGACAGTCTTGGCACTAGAGCAGTGACCTCCCAGTGAAAATAATAAGCCTCTGTCCAAATGGGATGAATGAATGTTTTTTTCCCCCTTAATGTGACTAAAATATTAAAACCGGCTTCGTTGTTCGAATGTTTTGAAACAGGCGGTCCAACGTTTTTCCTCCCAAGGGCCAAAAATGATTCAGTTTGCATCTCAGGCTGGAGAGTTATACATAATATATTAATAAAATGAATAATGTGTCTGTCTGTCTGTCATGAGCATTGCGTGATATCTACCACATGCAGAGGTGTGAAATTTAAATATTTTCAGCCCCTGTGCACGAACATGTGCACCTAGAAACCCAAATTTTGAATATAATCTTTTTAATTAATTAAAACTCGAAAAAGAAAGAAATATTAACGCCGCGAGAAGTATTCACTACCCTATTTCATAAAATTTGAATGTAGTTTGGTAGCCATGGAAGTTTGGTTTCCATGGAGACTAAACAAGAAGAGTTTGGTATCTACAACAAACTCTTCTTCTCTTGTCGCCATGACATTATATTAATTTGTTAAATGTTGTAATTTATTTCTAATAAATAGATTTAATGTATTAATAGGTTCTTACCTGTAAACCTTTTTACCCTTTTTATATTTCAACTTTTTAACTTATTAATGTAAAAGTGGCTAAAAGACTAAAAATAACCAAATTAACAAAAAGAACAAAAAGTGCACAATTGAGCAAACATGATAAAAAGGGCAAAAAGTAAATCATTAAATCATAAAAAAAGTTATAAATGATAAAAGGAGTAAAATTTAAAAAGTTATAAAAGACTAAAAAGTATCATAAGGGCTAAAAGGGGTAAAATGTGTTGCAAAAAACATAAATGGGGTAAAAAGGGTAAAGAGGGTAAAATGTTGTAAAAAGGGTAGTAAAGGTAAAGTAGTTAAAAAGATGTAAAAAGGGAAAATGGCCAAATGGTTAAAATGGGGTAAATGCGCTAAAAAAAAAGCTAAGATAATTTTGATTGTATTTAATTACAACTCTTTAACAACCAATTAATATTAATGCTGTGACACTCTTCTTTCTTTTTTACTATCAGCAACATGCAAGAGTTCAAAGTAATGCGTCTTAATAGAGAAGTTATAATTTAATATTCAAAAGAAAGGTAAGCTTTTAAAACGTGTTCAGATTAGATCTCTGTTTTGACCCTGTGTATTAGTCAGCCTACCTTTGTGTTTTGTATCACACTTCAATCCAATAAAAAATTAAAACTTAAACATAATTTAAGATTTGGTTACTATTCCCTGTGGCTTATTTTACATACTAAAAAAAAAGTTACTTTAAAGATTCCTCGTACGAAGAACGGGAACAGCAGCTATTATTTAATAATCTTAATAACTTAATGTAAAATATTTTAGAAAGTATTCTAAAAAATGGTTGAAAGTAAAGAGTAGTTACAATTAAAATTAAGACTTAGATAAATTTCTCTATAAATGTATAAAAAATTAAATTTATAGATTAACCCGTTGCTAAATTTGTATATGTATTAAGTGAAATTACAAGTCAAAATGTATAATTTAAATATACTTCTAGTGAAAAAACATATTGTCAGATATGAACATTTAAATAAACTATAATGCATCATCAACTAGGCCATAAACGAGTTGATGATGCATTATAATTTATATAAATATTCATATCTGACAATGTGTTTTTTCACCAGAAATATATTTAAATTATTTATTTTGACTTGTAATTTCACTAAATACACCTACCAATTTAGCAATGGTTTATTCTATAAATTTAATTTTTTATACATTTATATAGCAATTTAGCTAAGTCTTAACTTTTAACTTAATATAGCCCTACAAGCAAAATTTACCCCCAAAATTACAATATTTATTTTATATTATATATATTATTTAGCACCGCGTCTTACTACCCGTTCGGGTTATACGCTTAAGTAATAATCACGCTAATCGGTTAGGAATTGATAAGGTTGAATTTATAGGAAGTGAACCCACATTTGCGTGGAGGAAGAGTGGAAAATCATTTAGGAAAAACCACCCCAGTTCACCCGACCGAGATTTGAACCTTGATCTTCCGTCCTTGGCAGTCTTGCTCAATACGAAACTAGTGCGTTAGCCAACTAACTTACTACTTCTTATATGTATCAATTTCTTTAGAATATATTTAGAAATGTATACACACACAAACACTTCTACAAAATAATTTAGCATCATAACTATGTTTTTACACATTTTTACTAATCAAATAAATGTATAATAAAATGCAGTCACGACAATATTTATATTTCAATCGTTAACTATTTCACATCTTCCACCGAGAGCTTCCTTTTAATTATCCTCCAGGATATTGTGAGGCCCGTTGATGGCCGTTGGGCCTCTAGTAGAAGAAAACTGGCCTAAGACATCGATTTTTAATTGGGGGGCCGTAAAAAGTTTTTTGGGGAGCCTCGAAAAAATCATTTATAATGTTATTTGCTTATTTATGAAGTCAATTATTTTAAATTTTACATTTTGGAAGAAATAATTCGATGATCGTACGCATGTAAGTACAGTAGACTCTCGATTTTCCGGGGTAATGTAGTGGAGGGGAAGCACGGATAGTACAAATAATCCCCATCTGTTTACCGTCGCCATTCAAAATTTGTTGCTCTTTGTTTCTATTTATTTATGTGAAAAGGTATTTTCCACAAGGGTGAATATTAAAAATAAGCAGTGAAATCGACTCCGAATCGACTCCTGCATGTGAAGAGCATTAAGTAATACAATCGAAACAAGAATGGACAAATTAGTGGAAAGTGTGCAAAAGCAGAGCTCCCATTAAATAAATTTAGGTAAGCTAACTTCTGTTGTTTTTTTAATTGTTTGTTATTATAATCAATAAATAAAGCCACTATTTTCGAATAAATTTTAGTGATTAATATATTAGTAAAAACTAGGGGACTGCGAAAATATTTTAAGATATCTAGGGGCCCACAAGTAATAAAAGGTTAATAACCACTGCCCTAAGGTGTTAATCTCGTAATATACTGAAACTGCCATATACTGGAAGAGCGGGGCTCGGATGTTATGACACTTTTTCTTCTCTCCTTCCACGCAAATGATGGTACACTTCCTCTAAGTTTCAACCTTCCTCATCCCTGACGTATTAATATTATTAAAGCATGCGTACAACCCAAGCGGATAGTAATACAAAGTGACAAAAAAGTAATAAATTCTAAAGGGAGACAAATTTGACAATCTAGTAAATATTTAAATCATGGGCACAATTGGGAAACAACATACACCGATGGACACGAAGACCGAAATCAGGCCCACATGGTCTTGTTTTCTGGTGGGGGTTGGAATTAGGCCTATGTCTGGGTGTACATAAGGTAGTTTTGATAATGTGGTTTCCCATTCTTGTTCTACGCAAATATGGTTACATTTTATCTCTAAATTCTACCTCACTTAACGCGAAAATGATGACAGTATAGAAGGAGGGCTTGTTCAATGTTTACTAATGTGGGTTATTGTTTGGGTGGGTAGAGCTTACTTAAACTGTTCTCAGCTACTAATTACCCCATTTGACGAATCATACATTGGCTCTGCTCAACACACCTCCCTTGTGAATTTATTTTAGTTTATACCTGAAGAGTGAGTGTTCTGTTCAATGATGAAAACATATCACAATCAACTCTGCTAACCCTGGCAACACGCCACTGTTTGTTAAGATCAAATGAAACACTTGACGATAGCTGAGGAGAAGTATGAAAATACAGAATAGGTATAGTTTTATTTTATTACCGTGTCTTACTACCTGTTCAGGCTATGCGCATTTAAGATAGGTATACTCTAAAGGAATGGGGATGGATAAGAAAGCATTTTATAAGCAATCTACCCACACTGCGTGGAAGGAGAGTGGGAAACCATTTAGGAGAAAACCAATCCTCAGTAGACTCAACCGGGATTCAAACCCCGATTTCCCCGTCATCAGCAGGCCAGTATAACACGAGGGTGATGCCTTAGACCATTTGACCACTCAAGTGGGTAGTTCTCGAATGAAAGGCAACATTTTTATTAAAACCTCCCTCCTATTTTTCAAGATAGATTGAGACAAAGTGACGCTCGGAACAAAACAAGAAGTAGTCCAAAGAACAAGGTGGGGGAGGGGGGTATACATTCCGTCAACGTGTGACTCGGGAGCGACGACGACGTTGGCGTCTTCCTTCAGTTATTGCGACGCCGCTAGTCTGTGATTACCCTCCTAACCGAGGGAAGAATCGTAGTAAATACCTGCGTTTGAAGGTGGTGGGAGGGTTTACTGCTTGTGGCGCATGCGCCTGGAGACACCACTCGATGTAGACCAAGGGTCGCGCACTTAGGGAACAAATATTCTATTATTGTTATTAGTACAATAAATACACGACCTATTCATTAGATGAGCTATTGTCGGGTCACTGAATATATACATTATCTCTTGCACCGTGTCTTAATACCCATTCCGGCTGTACGCAAATATATTACTATTATTATTATTATTATTATTATTATTATTATTTAGCACTGCGTCTTACTACCCGTTCGGCTTATACGCTTAAGTACTAATTAAGCTAATGGATTAGGAATTGGGAAGGTTGAATTAGAGGAAGTGAACCCGCATTTGCATGGAGGGAGAGTGGAAAACCGTTTAGGAAA
>CABFOV010003530.1:53842-64465 GCA_902141375.1 Timema poppense
GGGGGAGGAAGGATTCTACTTGTCTCGCAGAAAATACGTATTAGGTCCTCAAGTCTATAACCGGACTTGGTTGAACAACCGGGCATATCCACCTAATAATGTTACTCTTAATTAACTATATGTAATATAAATGGTAAGTTTAAGAAAAATTAGCACTCCATTTGGGTTGTACGCATATGTTCTAAATACGTTAGTATTTTTGGGATGAGTAAGGTTGAATTTAGAGAGAGTGTATCCGCATTTGCTGTTTATTTTTCATGCAATCAACACAAACGGACTATTCTTGCCAAACCAATAATCTTCCTTCACTCCCTTCCTCCTCCCACCACGACCAATCCGGGACTTTAATACATAATCACAAATATTTTGTAGTTCCCGGGTTCAATTCCCGGCATGGCTGAGAAATTTATCATTGCTTGAATGAGGGTTTCCCCTGTTCACAGTGATGAATTAATGGCTGGGGGATGGATGTTGTGCCTGTTCTAAATTCAAGTTAGGGCCTAATTTATTAGTCATGTGCTGATTTAATCAGTATCCTCACTTAAGTAGGATGAGTGTGGGGAACAATTTGAGGAGGGGGACACACCCAATGACCCAAGCCAGGATTAGAACCCCCGACTTTCTCGTCACAGGTAAACGAGACCACACAAACTAAACGCTTAATCCGCGTATCCACCAATGCGGCCTGGCCCCCTAAAGATTTGATTGAAGTAGAATTTTGGAAAATTCTCATCTTTCCCGATAAATCTCCATTTTTAGGAATCCCTTGTCGGGATTGTAAACATGTAAACCATGAAGAGAGGTAGGTCAGCTCCTAGGAGTGAAAAATTAATGAACGCGACCTTGGCACGATATTTTTCGCTATTGCTTGTTCTTAAGTCATTGATACTACATTCAAATTTGTATAGGAACATTTTTATTTAACAGCTAAGAACGATACTTTCACGTATTCATACGTCACGTCATGTGATCTGCAATGGTTACTTTGGATAAATATTATCATTAAGGTAGAGGAGAGAAATAATATTTTTTTTGCCCATAGATCTTTTTACAAATAACTAGGATGAATGAAATACCACTCATTAAAGAACTTATGCAGGCCTATATGATTACAAGTTAAAACTTTATCTCAATGTACTTTATTATTATATGTAATTATAATAACTTGATGAAATGCGTACTTTTAAACTTTCTATGCTGTTAAGAGTACGCACATATAAAATGTTAGTCAATTTTTTTCTATGGAAATATTAGTAAAGCAGCTTATAAAGTCACGTGTATATTAATTTAATTACATTATAAATAGCAAGCACAAAATTAATGCAATTTTTACTTTCTCGCTCTCTTTCAGGCAAAGAAAGTATTGTGATCGTCAAAAAAATTTTACTCAAGATTTTGATGAATCTTGACGTTTCATGACCCCGTAATCAAAAAAAGTTGTTAAATAATAATATGAATATTTCTATAAATACAACAGTTTCTCAGATACTGGCAAATATATTAATACAATTTTGTGAGCTTTAGTTGTAAAGTGATACTACTTTAGTTTTAACTCAATAATTCTCCAATTTCATAGAGTAATTAAATATAAGTAAATCTCTCAAAATATTTGTTATTTTTCCTTAAACCTCTTAGATCATTGTTGTACAAACATTTTTCCTATCTCCTTCATTTTGGACTCAATATTCAATATTTACTTTTTTTATTGGTCAAAATTTATAAATCAGGAATTTAATAGCAATGCGATGGCATTAAGTTTTGCAACACCTAATAAAATGTCGACAATTTTAAACGGTAGTTGAAATTTTAATATGAAGTGTTGACCCTTGTGGACCCAACATTGATCTTTTTTATCGGTCTAAATATACAAATGAGGACATTATTTTTTAAACAAAATTATAAAATTCAAAACCGGGACTAAAAAAGTTTTACATAAGTATAGTGCGAATTATGCTTGGGTTTTCTAGTGTATATTATTTAGTTTCACATATATTACGAGTTTTCAGTAAATATATCCGTTTTCAAACAATAGAGCGAGAAAGTTCGTGCGGAGTTCCGTACCATTTATTTAATTTTATTACATCTTGATAATGTAAAGTGACACAAATAAGGATGTGTTAAGCCACCCAACAAAATTCACAAATGAAATCTCCTCTGTCTTCGTAGGGTGAACACTGTTCATGTCACCACTATGAACTTGAGGTTGGTGGGTTTTTACTAAAATAAAGAATCGATGAATAATTATAAATAAGGGATCTAAATTCTCCTGCAGGTTAGCCTACTAGACCAACATTACATTGCGATGATACAACAGCACTTCATTTCAATTCAATCACAAAAGCGAAGCCAGAAAATAATAGTTTCAATTTCAATTTCCTTTATATTATTATAGTGCTGGCCAAAAGTCGTATCAGCTATAAAAGGCCAGCATTGAAAGTACACAAGTACTATACAAATACATATATTTACACGAGAAAATAAGATAAAAATGGCTAAGTAATGTTATATAATGATTAATAGTTACAAAAAAAAGAAAAAATTAATTAATAATGATAATAATAAAAAAGCAATAATAACAAATAACTAAAGAGTTGTTAAAGGCAGTAACAATATGCAAAAAATAAATCAGAATACTGTAAATTTAGATATTATAGGCAGAACCTCTAAATGATAAATTATTGATATGGGATTTCCTTAAATAACTCTCTGAGCTTAGTTTTTCTTTTATGATAAAACTCGAATTCGACAAATCTAGAATTGGTGCTATGGATACAACGACCTAAAGGGCTCACCTTATGAGAGCTATCGAGAAAAAATAATTTTGGATTACGAGAAGCCCGAGAAGGGATATGAATTCCTACATGATCAAGGGCAAATTTGCAATAAATTTTGCTATTGAATATATTAAAAACAAAAAAGGCATCACAATAAAGTCTACACGAGAAGAGAGTTTGGAGCCCTCAGATGCTTTGAATTCTGTCATAATCATAATAAATCCGGCTACTAAAGTATTTATCATAGCACGCAGCGACAAATTTTCTTTGAACGTTTTCTAACCTAAGAGAGTCAGTTAAGGTAATGGAATTCCAAGCAACAGTAGCATAATCTAACTTAGTTCTAACCAGGGCGTAGTACAGACATAAAAAACAGTCAACTTTTTTAAATAATGAGGTAATATATTTAATAAGTCCAAGTAATTTCAATGACTGGGAAATTACATGGTCAACATAATAGTGGGAAAAAAGTTTGTTATTCTGAAGAACACAAAGATCATTAATATAAAGGGTGTGAACTATGTTTTCATTGACCAATTTATAAGTAAAAAAGAAAGGATTAGTTTTCCTAGTAAAAGTTATAGATTTCGTCTTAGATTTATTAATAGACATTCCATTTTCGAAAGACCATTGTAGAATACCACTTACATCATTTTGTAGCTCTATACAATCTGCAATTGATTTGATAATTTTAAATAAATTGACATCA
Organism: Timema poppense; assembly: GCA_902141375.1. Taxonomy (NCBI): domain Eukaryota; kingdom Metazoa; phylum Arthropoda; class Insecta; order Phasmatodea; family Timematidae; genus Timema; species Timema poppense. Next base: position 57,326 of record CABFOV010003530.1, read on the forward strand.
TCAGCAAAGAGTAAATAACTATACGAGTTCAAATATTTACCAATGTCATCAATAAACACAATAAAGAGAAAAGGACCTAAATTAGAACCCTGTGGTGTGCCACAGGGGGCTAAAAATGTATTTGAGGTGTGTGAATCAATTTTAATAGTGAATGATATGTCATGCAAATAACTGCTGAATCATTTTACATATGAGTATGAAAGGTCGAAATTACCAAGCTTAGAAAGAATAATACTATGCTGACACAAATCAAATACTTTACTTTGGTCAAATTAAATAGCATCAACCTGACCTTGGGCAGAGACTTGAGGGGCAACATGCCCAAGAAATTCTACTAAATTAGGGACAGTAGATTTATTTTTTATAAAGTTATGTTGATTATCTGAAAGTTTATATTTAAGGCGGTGAAAAGTATGCTCATGTATGATTTTCTCAAATACTTTGGAGAAAGTGTTTAAGAAGGAAATTGGTCTATAATTTCAAGTTTTTGTTTTTGCCCCTTTTTTTAAAAATAAATGACAATAGATTGTAAATAATAATGATAATCTTAATAATAATTATAATAATAAAATTATCTAAAAGTAGTTATCACCCTTAAATTCTGGCAAAATACTTACACACAAACTCAAGTCTTTCCATAGCATGTTGACTTGACTGCCTTGTTATGCCACTTAACTACCAAATTGCTCTGTGTTGTCAAAAAGTGAAATAATACTTAGCCATCCGTCTACTTTTGACCTCTCCTCCTTTATATATAAAATAAAATGTTGTAGTTGTTGACCACAACACTATCATAATCTGTACATTTAAAATGACACCTGGGCACGGGAATCAAAACCGGGACCTTCTTTCGCTTAGTACGCCAATGCTTTTACCACCGAATTATCCAGGAGTCGTCCCGTGCTCAGGGTCATTCTTCACTCATATATAAAGCAGATTCTGTTATGGACGTGCGAAAATCGTCAGATACTTATGAGAGATAAATTAAGATCATGAGCTATCAGAAAACGCAGCCATCTTCCACTCGGGAAGTCTTTATGCTACCAAATGTACAATGACAAATTGTATGGATTAAATATAAATAATGGATTAAACAGCCACACTTTTATATTTGTAAGTGAGGTTATGGCTGCATCTAAATACCCTGGGAATGGGATGATACCTGGATAGCTCAATGGATAGAGCATTGGAGTACTAAGCCAAAGGTACCAGGTTAGATTCCCGTATCCATATTTCATTGTAAAATCTACAAAATATGATATTTAGATGCGGCCATAACCTTAACTAACAAATATATTGACATGGCTATTTAATAATAAAAAAAAGTTTGTGTTTTCTGTAAGGATCTTCAAATGAAAAATTGAACTGCCTATAAATTAGTATGAGCGTTTATCTTTGAAATTAGTCAGACTTTTCACTTTGGCGAACACATACAACAGTTTCAATAAAAATACCATCTTGGATATAATAATGAATATAATATAAAAATTGTTTATATGATTTATTCTAACATACTAGGTCTATATTATTTCGAATTTCTTACATTAGCATTCAATGAGCTAAAAGATTTTTTGTTTTTACAATATTAAAATGATTTTATTTTACTTAATTTGAAAAAAAAAAAAAGTATAAATATTTTCCCACTTGTTTGGCACTTTCTTCCTAGAAATATGTAGGTTCTAGTTCTAATTGGTGGGGTTATAATATTGTTTTATGTGCTCTTATTTTAAGAACTGTTTACAAATTGGTTCAATTTATATCTAGGCTATTGTTGATGTCTTGCTCTAAATACTTAACTGCTTTCATTTCTTGTATTTAATGTTAGCTTACAATCCAACTGTTTCTTCAAACATTATAAACATAACAAGGGGGGAGGGGGAGAGGTAAAAAATCATGATAACGTAAGAGAGAGAGAGAAGAAAAAAATTAATGTTCGAAGTTTGTCAACCACAAGGGAAGGCAATTTCAGACCCTCAAAACAACTGGTGAATGGTGGAAAATTTGGTTCCTTCCTAAAACTTCACCTAACAGAATCCAAGATGTTATGCTTGTTGAATTTTAAATGTGCCCGAACCCTTTGGAACCAGGGAATCCCCTCCCTCTTTCCCCTACTCTCTTTTTAGTGAACCTCTAGGAAGACTGTATGTTCCTAGGTATTTTCGTAACAAAGCTTTACTTAGTTTTGTTTCCAGGCTTACAATAGAAGGCGCTAGTTTAATTCCTCAAGAGAGGGATTTTCTCTTGATTTGTCTTCTTGGTTTATTTCGTCGGAGCAAAAATGGCAGGTTCAAAGTTGAGTCTCTTGTTATTGGGCTACTGAGGTATCCACCCCTCCCTCCAACCCCAATCCTCCACCCTTCCCCCCCAAAACACACCATTAAAATACATATTCAAAGGCAGGCTTTACATTCTAGCCGCCCCCCAAATGTAAGTGTACCTTGGCGAGAATTAACTTTCACGTAGTTGCCCACCTTCTACACTTCACAACTGCTTCTATTTCTTAATATCTAGCGAATCTCTTTAATGTTTATGATGGACAGAAAAATGGTTCAATTCCAAAAACCTAGTTCTTAGAAATAGACCACAGAAATCGTTTCTTCATCAATCTTTTGCGAAAAAAATAATTAATATTTTAGCTTTTTGTTTTCTCACCGCGTCTTAGTACTCGTTCGGACTATACGCAAACATTAACTACGCTGATGCGTAAGGTAGAATTTCAGAGAAAAGGTACTCGTGTTTGCTTGGAGGAAAAGTGGGAAGTTAGTTTGAGAAAAAACACCCTCAGTACATCCAACCTAGATTCGAGCCCCGATCTCCCTGTTAGTGGCAATACAGTTCAACACGAGAGTGACACACACCGCGACCACTGAGGTGGATAATATTTAGTTTATTTTTAAAGAAAAACTTTGTTTTCAATATTTCTAATAATGTTCATGTTTATTTGGTAAGGAGTAATAATAATTGATAGTAAGGTCATATCTTCTTGTTTATTATTTCTATTCCCTTCATCGTCATTTTATATAAGTTTTAGTTTTTCTTCTATGATGACAACATGTTTCTATGATTCTCCAAAATCTTCAAGTTATTTGTATTAAAGATGATTGATTTGAATTCATACTATTGGAAAGTTTGTAAAATTTTACGGTTTATATGGAATAATTTTTAGTGAGACGATAAACAGTATATTGTAAATAGGTGAATATGGGTAAAATATTCAAACAATATAATAATTCTCTTTTAAATTGAATATAGAACATCGTTTTGAAAACTCTCTGGAAAATTGTTTGTTTTTTTATTTTTATTGTTTATTTATAAACGCGTCTTACTATCCGTTCAGGTTATACTCATATTTACTAACTAAGCTAATGGTTTTAGGGAGGCTATATTTACAAAAAGCGTACCCGCATTTGAGTGGGAAACAATTTTGGAAAACCCCCTCTAAATACACCCGACCAAGATTCAAACCTTAGTATCTCCTTCATCGACAGTCTAGTCTACTGTGATAGTAACGCGTTAGACCACGTGGCCACCGAAGCAGGTGAAATTGGTTGTTGATTACTTATTTTAATCACCGCGTCTTATTATCCGCTCAACGCATATAGGCTATAGGGTGTGAATGAGGAAGGAAGCATTCTAGAGGTAATCTTTCCTTATTTGCGTGGAAGGAGAGTGGGAAACCCTTTAGGATAAGCTAGCCTCAGTAGACCTGATTGGGACTCGAACTCCTATCTCCCCGTCATCATTAGGTCAATTTAACATGAGAGTGATGCCTTAGACCATTCGTTCACTGAAGCGGGTGTTGTTGATGTTGATTACAGATAGAATAGACCATCAAACTATTCTGGATTTGAATTCGATTAGATCTATTCGAAGGATTTATTGGAAAACTTAACATTCTCCCATAGTTTGGTATATTGATCCGACTTCTTTAAAGGTGCCTTCTACTTGGAAGGTATTCCTTTCACTGGAGTAAGTAAGTACTTCGAACCAGAATGACTGTCCTCAAATTTCAAAACCTCTGAAACAAACCTCAACTACCGTATCTTAGAATGTTATGTTGTGACCCTGGGAAAAAAAATGCTATGAGAATGTAGCATACATATTTCTAACCATTTATTTTGATCTCAGAACTGCTAGGTTTAGCGTTAAACGCGGTTGTATTATTATTATTAGCACCGCGTCTTACTACCCGTTCGGGTATACGCACTCACGCTAATGTGTAATGGTAGGGTGATTGTGAGATGAAACGAAGGACCTACAGTTTAACGTGGAATCCGAACCACGGTTGAGGCCTGGCATTCCCCACATTCACAAGATGTCTAAACGCGGTTGTAAATATGTTAGTTCCACATTTTTATTAATCTGTTTTAAATTATAAAACTTTACCTGATAATGTAAGGTTTTTTATTTCTTAAATGTTAATAATACCTTTAACCTCTTTCGTATCGATGAACAAAGCTTTTATTAAATAACGCTATATTTCTGTACGTCTGCCACTTGCCTCACCGCTCTTGGTGGCTGGCACCTCAGGGGGGGAAGGGGGGTTGTAAATCACATATGTCACCAATGCTATTTATTTTCCCTAATTTGATGTCCCGTTTTCTCAAGAACCATTGTTGAAATGTAATTGAAATTTGGATCATACTTTCCTACATTTCTACTTAAAATTTAACTGCACAAATTTTTTTAAATGAATATCAACAACCATATAATTTTTTCCTTGACAATTGATTATTTTTCTCGTAAAAATTAGGGTTTAAAATTTTTTACGTGCTAACCAATGTTGTTATAATTTAAAATGGCTATGTTAAAAGCTATTTTAACCTATAGTAAATATCCTTTGAAAATTTTAGGTGAATATTCTTTATAGGGACCTATATTCTAAGAAAATGGGTCATTTATACAGACAAAAAAGTTCAAGTTTCACAAATCAAGTTTAAAATTGAATCCTCAGTTTTCCTATATAAATGGTGATATTCTTGAATTATATGAAGGATCAATGATTTAAAGGCTATTTTCTATCTTTTTCTTGGCCGGAGGTATTTTCTGCCTTGAACTCTAAAACGTGTGCACTCCATTTACCCTGAGTGATTACACTATGATCCTATCTTATAAACTCCACTATAGTGTAACCATGCAAGGTAAGCTTGCTGCCTCTAAGGGTAAATTAAGGGTACCACCAAACTGATTTCTAGAAATGATTGATTACAAGGTTTTTTTAAATACCAATGTGCTTACATCATTTATTATACATGTAGAAATACATAAATAAACATATTTTATAAACTATTAATTCGTAGTGATATTTAAATAATACTCTGACTAGTGAAACCATAGGCCTTCTATCATATCACTGCTTCATCGACACAAACATGGTAGTGGTCAACCGTCGACCCACACTAGTTTATTTAATTTGCATTGACCCGACTATGAAATATATTTTGATTACGAAAATCATAGAAAGCGACGTTATCTGAGCATTAAACTCACGTTGATATTATAATGGTACAAGCTTGGTCCAAAATCTGTCAATAATTTACTCGTAATTATTATCAGCGCACTTTATTTATATTACAGCCCGTTCGAAAAATACTCCTCGATAAGCTTGCACGATATATTTTTGAAAATGTATCGGGGTAGGCGGAGGGGGGGCATATTTTTTATATAATATATCTGTAAGCTTAATTGTCAGTGGCGTGGCTATTTGTGACTGATCCTAACATAACTCTAGAATAAACACAATAAACCACGATTGGTTAATTTATCATCATAATTATTTTATTTTTATAATGATATATGTACTGTTTACATAACTTTCGAGAAGAGAACTGGGGAATGACTGAGCTGTGATGTCAGACCATTGATTTGTTCAGAAGTATATATATTTTTTACAACTGACCCAGGATATCTACATTTAATTATACTAATGAGGTAGTAACGAGCTTAAATTCCTACCCATCACCGGCAAGCCAGACTAGACGATCTTGACGTTTAGTCCTCGTGTTCCTCCTGTAGTAATTTATTTGGCATGCTGGACCTTACGCCTTAGTTTGGATCTACCCACTTTTTTGTGTGTCCCTGATTTGGATTTTCATTAACTGCTAAATGCTCTATAATATTAAGGGAGGTGCCCACATATGGTATCATTGCAAGTATAAATATGATTTACCATGTTATCGTATTTTCATTATATTTTTTTTGCGGGTTTTAAAGATACATTGAAACAAAAACAATAAATTCTTAAATAGTTATAAAAATAGTCTTAAATTGTCTCACATTAAAAAAATATTTTTTTTTGTAAAATCTGTTTTTTAAATAGTTCAGTATTCAATAAAATGTCCTGTAGAATCTTCCTGCCAAGATGTACATTAAAAACTGTGTGGATGCACATGTATATCCAGGATAGGAAACCAGAAAAGGTTAATTTGGAAATGCATGTCAATGTTGTCCAGGCGTAAATAGTATAGCAGGTGTTTATACTCTTCAGTGGAAGAGGATAAGTGATATCAGCAAGAAAGCTAGAGCCCTCACAGGGTGAACTACTGATTTTCTTCCTCCTTTTCTATTTCTTACATTGGCGTCTAAGTGCGATAGTGCTTAGAGTGCTTAGAATGTGTCAAGCTTAGATGCAACCCGCTTAACAAAATACCTTTGAAATGCCCCATTAGGCAACGCCTTTAAAAAGCATATATTTGAATTATCTAACCTATTCGCCCAAAGCCGCGTTGGTGGCTATATGGTTTAAGGTATTGCTCTCACAATTGATCTAACTGCTGGTGTTGGGGGAGGTCAGAGATAAAATCCCAATCGGGTGTACTAGGGGTGAGTTTTATCGAGAAGCTTTCCACTCTCTCTTCAAACAAATGTATGTGCATTTCCTTTAAATTCTACTTTACTTATCCCTACCTCATTTCGTGTATATATGTGGATAACACAAACAGGTTGTAAAACGTGATACACACTCATACACACATATCAAACAAACATTTTGTGCCTCTACAACACACAGTATTTAAAATCAATTTTTTTTAAATATTGAGGTGACCTGGCGGTCTAGAGGTAAGGTGTCGGACTTCTGTGCTGGCGACCGGGGTTCAATCCTCGGTCCCGGCACAGATTTATCTGATTACCAAACCCTTC
>CABFOV010003531.1:0-13027 GCA_902141375.1 Timema poppense
GAAATAAAAACTATGTTTCTCTTGTGACCTCATGGTTGTTCTTTGGGTACGCTTCCTGCGCTCAATGTGGGCGTCACATTTTAAGGCAGAGTCTGTGGTGGATGTAGACACGTGTGATCAATTAGAGCATTGGCGTACTATGCCAGAGGTGTTTGGTTCGATTCCCGTGTCCAGGTGTCACTTTTTCAATGTAAAGAATATGATTTCTAAATGCGGTTATAATCGTAGCTTTATAATAGCTTTGCTAACCAACCCATCCTCATTTAGAACGTGTAAATAGATATTGGCTGATTTTGGTTGGAAGAAAAGTCGAGAAACCACAAACATTTCCTTGTGGCCAACAATGATAACATTTTACTATATTATTGGTATTGATAATATTTTTCAGAAGTCATAAGTGCAGATACCATGATTTGATGTACGAATATATTAAAATGGTTTTATTAACTGCTAAAATCAGGGTATAGTTTTTTTTGCAGTGAGTGTTTTAAATATTGGCAATGCATTTAAGGGGGCTAACATGCATCTTCCTCTATTGCAGGGCCGATTATAAATGACTGAGAATAGTATATTTGGAAAACACAGCCTTATTTCTAAGAAGATTGCTTGGGTATAGTAAGGTAACTCATTCCTCTCCTAATCAGCACAAGGAATATCATGATATAAATTTATTTATATAATAAAGTACTGGTTTTTGGTAAAAAAAAAAATACAATGATTATTTTCCTCCCCTTGTTTTACAAATTTAGATAAAAATAAAAAGTTTTTTTTACCACCGCGTCTGACTACCCGTTCGGATTATACATTATGTACTAACTACGCTAACGGTTTTAGAGATTATGAAGGTTATATTTAGAGGAGGTGTAGCCACATTTGCGAGGAGGGAGAGTGGAAAACCATTTTGAGGAAAACCACCCTCAGTACATCCTACCGAGATTCGAACAGTCGACATCGACATCGGCGGTCTAGTCTACCGCGAGATTAGCGTGTTAGAGCTGTAGCGGGTAAATAAAAACTACCCTAGTGGGAAAAGAACAGTACTTTTTATGAAGGGGAAGGGGGAAGGTCAGAATACATCTTACATAAGATTTTTTCCTCCAATGTTTATGGTGAAACAATTTTTTTTGTCAGAAAATAAATATATTAATTATAAAATTTCACTTATACTCAATTTACTAACTACAATTTAAGTTTTACAACATTTTATATCAATATTTTTATTATCTACCAACCCTTATGGCTAAAAATATCCAAACGATTAAAATGATCTAATTTACCAAGTAGAAAAAATAAATAAATAAGCTAGAGAGAGGGATTGGGGGAGAGGTGAAAATCTAAAAAAAAAANAAAAAAAAAAAAAAAAAAAAAAAAAAGCCTTACGTAATTTAAGAACGGCCATGAATGAAGATACATCATGAAGAAGAACCGTTGAACATCGAGGGGGAGAGGGTTGTGGAACATTTTAAATATTCGCGAGGTTTTATTGCGACAGACGACGTTCAAAACAGCAATGGACGAACAAACAAGACTGCTTTCAACAAGAAGAGGACACCATTAACTATCAAACATGACCTGGAGAGTTGAGACATGGACCCCGAGGACAGAACGAGAGTAGATATTCGGAAAGCTGTAGGAGAGAATATCAGGTGACTAATGGAGAAGTTCTGAGAAGAGTCAATGAGAGAGGAAATGGAGTATTGAGTGACGTCGTGGCAGCTGAAGTAGGAGGGCGAATCTGATGATGGCAACTGGATGGATGACCACGAATAAGCAAAGAAGATCAAATTTCAGGATATATAAAAAAGGAAGCTGTTGATAGTATATATATATAGCACCGCGTCTTACTACCCGTTCGGGTTATACGCTTAAGTGCTAATCACACTAATGACTTAGGAATGGGGAAGATTAAATTTAGAGGAAGTGAACCCACATCCACGTGGAGGGGAAGTGAAAAACCATTTAGGAAAAAGCCACCCTCCCGTTCACCCGAACGCGATTCAAACCTCGATCTCCCCGTCCTCGGCAGTCTATCTCAACACGAAACTAGCGCATTAACCAATTATACCACCAAGGCGGGTGCTAGGATATATTGTAGGACTCAATTTTTACGAGGCAATATACCTGTAAGGAGACAACTTTATCTAATGATAATAATAATAATAATAATGTATAGTTGAAAAGTATAAACTTCAATCAATTTTAAAATGCAAATAAGTTAAACACTATTTTTATTCCACTGTGTGAGTCTCAAATACAAGGTTTGACGGGTTAGATTGAAGAAATTATTCCAGCTTATATTTAAATCAAAACCAGACATTCAAATGCAGTTTTAAAAAAAAATATTTGCACCACCTATTACCATCCACCCGAGCTAAGAATGAGGATGTTAATGTACCCACATTTGCATGGAGGTAAATGAGGGAAAACACATCGTTGGTATCGTAGTTTAAAAAAAACCCACCTGCGGTTCCGTTTTCCGTGACGTTCCCGAAGTACGTCCCGTGGGGGAAGACGGGGGCGTTGTCGTTGATGTCCTTGAGGTTGACCTGCACGTCAGCGTACCCCACCAGCCCCTGTCCCCCCTCGTCCTGGGCGAACACCGTGAACCTGTACTGGGAGTGACCGTTGGGCAGATCTCGGTCCAGAGGCTGAAGACAAACACACAAAAACGAAGCAATATAAAAATAGGAGTAGAAACTAGAGTTGGGTTGAATATACTGTTCTATGAATCCGAATCTCAAATTTTGGGAAAAATGATGAATATAAGAAGAAATATAAATATAACGGAATGATAGAAAATAAAAATAGTAACTAAATGTTAACATTTTTGTTCAAATGAATTCCTTGTAATATTCACACATTCAGTTAAGTGTTAAATTAATGGTCTGGGAGCTGGTTGTTAAGTTTGTACTATGATTAAAATTAGTGTGAACCACCAATAAGTTATATTAAAGTCACAAATCAAGTTACACTCCGCCTCCCATTTGAAAATCCCACATGAGTGTAGTTGTATATGCGCTGCCCTTCCAATTTTTTTTTTTTTTAGGAAGTACGCTATATGTACTTCAAGAAACAGGTACCTTGAGTACGAAGATGTCCCCAGAGGTGCGGTTAATGTCGAACTTGCTGTTGGCAGGATTGTCGGAGTCGATCCCCTGACCCGTCAGGAAGTAAACTATGTCCAAGGGACGATCCTTGTCAGCGTCATTCGCCATCACCTGTATTGAGACACAGGAGACGCCATAGGACGGGTTAGATCTCAGGACTCGAGAGACCTGAGATTGAGTCTGTCCGGCTACGATGTCATAAGATTAAATGGCAGTTATTGTAGGATATAGAAAAGATTCAAAGCAACTAAGAGAAAAGAAGAGTCGGCAGACTCCTTAAAACAATTCAAATACGTGAAAATTTGTGTTAATTTATTATCCAACCCATCCATATATCTAGGAAACAATTGAGAATTAGTTAATGATGAGAAAATTGTAATGGACTATTAATTTTGCTATGAAGCAAATATATGAAGATAGAGGTGTAGGTCAAAAGGAAGGGTAGATCCATGTAAGATGTAACGTGCGAAAAATAGAAACATTAACATTTTTGTCCAAAATAAATCAAATATTTCTCCAGTAGCAACATAGAGCTTAGTTTTATGCACATGCGAATATCAACAGATCTTGAATATCTGTCAAGGATGTCGTGGAGTTTTGTCGAAATTTTTTCTTTTTATTTAAAAAGGGTTGACAAAATTCCAGGACACCCTTGACAGATATTCAAGATCTGTTGATATTAGCATGTGTAGAAAACTAGGCTATGTGTTGCTACTGGAGAAATATTTGATTTATTTTGGACAAAAAAATGTAGTGCTATAAAAACGTTAAAATTACTCGCGCTCCCTTCTGCCGCAATTCAATAATAAAATATCATGTATGACTCAGTGTATGGATGTTGTTGAAGTGAAGGGAGTATACAAGGATAGGGAAGTGTGGAGGAAGTTAGTGAGGATGGATCAAGTACGGAGTTGTTTTTGAGCTATAGCACAGTTGCTTGCCTACCCTGTAAAGGTAGTGGCGTGATTAAGATGTCTAGGCTGATTTTTGTTGGAGGAACAGAAGAGAAAATTCAACCATGTTTCTTTGCGACCAATATTAATGACATTTTACTATATTATTTGTGTTATTATATAGGTATTGATAATATCTATCAAAAGTGAAAGCTGGAAATAGGATAACATGATGTATGAATATATTAAAATTGTTTTAATAACTTTTGTAACCAACTTCTACTGTTCCTCTTACCAAAAATTATACTACATGTATTAATCTTGCAGTTCTACTTTACTTGATGACACATTAAACTTTAATAAGCCTAAATAAAATAATTCTCACAACTAAACATCAAATTTATACCATCAATACGGATAGGAAGGGCGCACAATAAGATCACATTTACATAAAAAACTTAAATACATCAAAATCAGCTTTCGAATGCTGGATATAAAGATGGGTTGTATGGTGGACTGACCTGTAGTACACTTAGGAAGGTTTGGTAGGCGGGTTGTGTGGTGGACTGACCTGTAGTACACTTAGGAAGGTTTGGTAGGTGGGTTGTATGGTGGACTGACCTGTAGTACACTTAGGAAGGTTTGGTAGGTGGGTTGTGTGGTGGACTGACCTGTAGTACACTTAGGAAGGTTTGGTAGGTGGGTTGTGTGGTGGACTGACCTGTAGTACACTTAGGAAGGTTTGGTAGGTGGGTTGTGTGGTGGACTGACCTGTAGTACACTTAGGAAGGTTTGGTAGGTGGGTTGTGTGGTGGACTGACCTGTAGTACACTTAGGAAGGTTTGGTAGGTGGGTTGTGTGGTGGACTGACCTGTAGTACACTTAGGAAGGTTTGGTAGGTGGGTTGTGTGGTGGACTGACCTGTAGTACACTTAGGAAGGTTTGGTAGGTGGGTTGTGTGGTGGACTGACCTGTAGTACACTTAGGAAGGTTTGGTAGGTGGGTTGTGTGGTGGACTGACCTGTAGTACACTTAGGAAGGTTTGGTAGGTGGGTTGTGTGGTGGACTGACCTGTAGTACACTTAGGAAGGTTTGGTAGGTGGGTTGTGTGGTGGACTGACCTGTAGTACACTTAGGAAGGTTTGGTAGGTGGGTTGTGTGGTGGACTGACCTGTAGTACACTTAGGAAGGTTTGGTAGGTGGGTTGTGTGGTGGACTGACCTGTAGTACACTTAGGAAGGTTTGGTAGGTGGGTTGTGTGGTGGACTGACCTGTAGTACACTTAGGAAGGTTTGGTAGGTGGGTTGTGTGGTGGACTGACCTGTAGTACACTTAGGAAGGTTTGGTAGGTGGGTTGTGTGGTGGACTGACCTGTAGTACACTTAGGAAGGTTTGGTAGGTGGGTTGTGTGGTGGACTGACCTGTAGTACACTTAGGAAGGTTTGGTAGGTGGGTTGTGTGGTGGACTGACCTGTAGTACACTTAGGAAGGTTTGGTAGGTGGGTTGTGTGGTGGACTGACCTGTAGTACACTTAGGAAGGTTTGGTAGGTGGGTTGTGTGGTGGACTGACCTGTAGTACACTTAGGAAGGTTTGGTAGGTGGGTTGTGTGGTGGACTGACCTGTAGTACACTTAGGAAGGTTTGGTAGGTGGGTTGTGTGGTGGACTGACCTGTAGTACACTTAGGAAGGTTTGGTAGGTGGGTTGTATGGTGGACTGACCTGTAGTACACTTAGGAAGGTTTGGTAGGTGGGTTGTATGGTGGACTGACCTGTAGTACACTTAGGAAGGTTTGGTAGGTGGGGTGTGTGGTGGACTGACCTGTAGTACACGCTTAGGAAGGTTTCTGTCGTCCTCCTCTGTGATCTGGGTGCGGTAGGTGGGCCTCTCGAACAATGGAGGGTTGTCGTTCAAGTCCTTCACGTGGACCACCACAGTTGTTGAGCTTTCCTTGAGTTTATTTGATGCCGTCAGCTTCAGCTCGTACTAAGATAACACATAAGATAACACTTCCATACAGCCATTAATTAGTTATTTCAGTATGATCCTGGGGTGTAGTTCTCACCTTTGTATGTACTCTCGATAGCCGGCCATGTGGTGTCGTGGAGTGTACCTGGCTACAAACCTAGGGGCTCCGGGCTCGATTCTCAGCTGATACCTTGGGTATTTTTCCCGAGAGGGGAATCACCCCAACGGTCACCAGGGTTTGGTTGATTAGGCTTAAGTTAGGTAGTAAGTGTTTCCACTGGTTCTATACCTTCAAACTCATTATCACCCTCACACTATCACCATCATCTTATCTCATCGGGACATGGAAAGAGCCTCCACGGAGAGAATATATGATTAGTACATTGAGACGTCCCCTGCAGTACGGTACCAACATACTGGTTAATATTTACACAAAGTGGTCTACAAGTGTTGTAGCCCAGACGCGCAATATTATCTCCAATGGGTATCAGGTTCGAATACCGGCGATGGCTGCAAACGTTTCATTGCAAAATGTATTGTGTCCTCTTTAAATCGGGTGATAAATCGACGGTCTTGGCCCTTGTTGTTGTGATTATCCTAGAACTAGGATATTACATATTTCCCTTAATACTAATCCGCACCAGTAAATATAACTACCGGTAAGGTTAATCTCACTGCTCGTGTTTGAATCTGATTTAGGAGGGTGGGGTTCGATGTTCGACGATGAGTCCGAACTTTTACTTTAATTTACATTGTTGCCTTCTTTCAAACAAATACCACCACAATAACTCGTAACTTCTTTCTTTGTTATTTTTTTTTAGAGATCAACCTGTATTGTTTAGAAACACTTTTTTTTAATCACCGTGTCTTACTACCCGTTTGGTTTATACCGCTAATGGTGTTAGGGATTAGGGAGGTTTTATTTATAGAAGTGTACCCACATTTGCGTTAAGGTAGAATGGAATTAAAAAAAATTATAAACCACCATCAGTACACTCGACCAAGATTCGAACCTCGATCTCCCCGTCATCAGCAGTCAGGTCCACTGTGAGATTAGCGCGTTAGACCATGCGATTACCAAAGCTGGCCGTGAGGGGTGGGGGGATGAGGGTGAGAGGGGGGGGACTAATCACATACCAATTCCAAAAAACTTTCTCTTCTCTGGTTATTTTAGTTCACTAGTGATGGGACGTTGTAAATCTGTCCCAGAAGAGGCAGCTCCTGTCTCTTTACAGACCCCGTCATGATTTATCACCGGGCCGGTCACCAAGCTATTCGTTATCGCCGAGACATCTTCTACCCCCCCTTACGAAGAGGGTAGGCTTCCCACTCTACACTCATACATCTCCCAGGTAAAGAAGATGGGATGAATATTGAAAGGATAAAAGGAAGCAAAACGAAGGGTAAAAGAGATAGATAGATATGCATGGCTTTCATATATGAATATGCCATCGTTCCATTTTCTATTCACGACTATGAGAGCTAAAATTTAACATTTGAACATTCTTCACCCACACAGACAGACAGACAGACAAACCTTTCATTACAAACTGCTGTGCAATTTACACGCTCGACTCCTGTCTTAGGAAAATATTTATCAATTACTTATAGCGCTTAAGTCCACGATATTTTTTTTAACACCGCGTCTTACTACCCGTTCGGGTTATACGCACTTACATTAACGTGTAATGGTAGGGTGATTGTGAGATGAAATGGAGGACCTACAGTTAAACGTGGAATCCGAACCACGGTGAAGGCCTGGCATTCCCCACATTCACAAGATGTCTTGTCAGAGTTGAGGGAAGGGTTTAGTAATCAGATAAATCTATGCCGGAACCGAGGATTGAACCCCGGACCTCCAACACAGAAGTCCGACACCTTACTCCTATACCGCCAGGTCACAGCTTATTTACTGATTAAGCTAATGGTTTTAGAGATTAGGGCGATCATATTTATAGAAAGTGTACCCGAATTTGCATGGTGGGAGAGTGGGTGAAAAATCGCCCTCAGTACACCTGACCGAGATTTGAACCTAAATCTCCCCATCATCGGCAGTCCAGTCTACTACGAGAGTAACGCCTTGGACTATTTTATAATCGAATCGGTTAGTATTAAAATTATCATTATTATTAATTTGTGATTGCTAGCGTGCATTGTTTGGATCATCACACGCCCTATAACTAACAGAGGCAGAGGCGACCCTCGCCCATATTTGTTAGTTCACTACTGTGAGAACGAAAACCGACAATTTCACCTATTATTATATATAACGCCGGGAATCGAACCTGGATCCCTAAGCTCAGTAGACAGACAAATCAATATGTCTTGATGATAGTTTTATCAAAATACACCCGAAATGACAAAATAAAACAAAAAATTTCGGTGAAATATTAAAAATTACAAACGTTTACAAGTTACAAAAAAAGAAAGAGATAACTTTGCGTTTTAAAATATCGTCAGCAGTTTTAGTGTGTTTAACTTTAATGTAGCATGACATCTTCCAAGGACTCTACATGGAGCAATAAATTCTATAAGCTCTAGTTTTATCTGAACCTTTTTTAAAAAAAATCTATTATCATTTCACAGGTTTTTTTTTCTTCTGTTACTTTTAATTCGGTTAATGGAGCTCTAGGAATGGGCGTCGTATCTCCCTCCTACCTATCAGCACTATTCACTGCTTTGGTTCACACAAATGGTTAGAAAATGAAACAGAATCGAATAAAAAAAGAACTTTTCAGCAAACAAACGAAAGAGCCGCAGCAAAAAAAAATAAAGTGTTACATCACACGGACATTTAGGCTAATGAAACTTGAAACCTTTTCAAACTCGCTCCTTTCATTAGATGAACCGGGAGCAAACAAAGTTAAAAGTTATAAAAATAAATTCCTTTATTACAGTCGTAAGAGCTATACAGGCCGGCACTGATACATCCTATACATTATTTCTGTTGTCAACATCCCTTTTTCTCCACTAACACAGAGTCTACAGCGATCAGTGGATAGGATTTTTTTTCAACAACTTCTGACATAGCATACATACACAGTTTACGTTAAAACACATTGTCTGTTTAAAATATAAGCTAAAAGAAAACTCTAACAATATTTTTTGTATCAATTACAGAAAATAAACTTTCTTTGCTATTTTGTGCATACATTTCGCTGAGTATTTAATTTCAACATTTAATTTGTGTGTGTGTGTGGGGGGTGGGGAGGGGGTGTTGAATGTGAGTAAGTTTTGCAAAGGTTTATTGTTACATAATACGATAACATTCGTATAATTATACAAGTACACTAATTATAAGGAACAAAAATTTTAATCATAGTAAATAGAGACACCAAGTTTATTACAGTCAGGCATAGAGATTAAAAAAAAAAAAAACATATTTTATTTTTGATATGTCCAGAAGGAAATGTATTCATTCAACCTCTTTTTATATTTATATTTTAGAAATACAGATATTCATTGATACTTCAACCAAGAGCGCCCATGTGGATTTTATAAATGCGTGGTGGGGGTAGGGGTGGATTGTAATCCCATCTGCCGGTGCCTGTGGTGTCCCCCCACCCCCCTCACCTCTTAGAGAGAGAATTTCAGTAATCTAACCTTGTAGGAGGGAATTTTTAGAACATCTGAACATAATTCTGAACTAGGAGTTTCAAGATCTAATTTTCACCAATCAATTTTTTTTTTCTAAAAAAAAATTGACAAAAAATAAAATGTAGTTGTAGTTGAACCGATTGAAAAGAAATATAATATTTTTCATAAGTTTATTGAACAGAACAAAATGAAAATAAAGCTGTCGATGAGGGCGTGGGAGCAAATCTATATTTTATCATTCTTATCTGTTTAACTCGGATATTGATGATGCTAAGTTGTTAATAGCAAATTGCAGCCAAATATCAAAAACACAAGCCACGGGGCTACTGTAACACCAAATATACATTTAGCTTGACCCCTAGTCCTCTCCAATCCGTGTTACGTAACACTGCGACTTTCACACCCTGCCCTCATGTAACGACACGTAGACATTAGAAATCCCTCCTACCCCCCTGGTCTCGTAGTCTAGTGGTCCGGACACAAAGATGGCGCCCGTCGTCTCCTTGACGTTGTAAACTGTATGGACAAATAGTTCTCACCTTCTTCCTGGTCTCGTAGTCTAGTGGTCCGGACACAAAGATGGCGCCCGTCGTCTCCTTGACGTTGAAGACGTCCTCTAAGTTGCCTCCAATGATCTTGTAGCGGACGGACGATTCTGTAACCACATATAGAAACATTTTCTCCTTTCAAATTGACATTTGCTCTGCCAACACACATTTTCGTGAAACTCTAAGAATTTCAACACTACTCCAATATTACATTGAAGCGTGGTAATATATTTTTTCGAGTAATACAGAAGGTTTTGCAACTTTTATAATTAATATAACAACCGTACAACCCCCTTTTTTTTTTTTGACATTAAAGGTTTGTTATATTCTCTTGCTAAAATAAAAGGCAACAGTTCTATAGTTATAGTGTGGAGCTGGTGAAAATTTAATTTCTAAAATTAGTGGGACCATTATTTTTATGTCAGTCTGTAGTAGCATTGGGACTTAAGACGATTGGCCCTTTTCGGTTGGCGTGGAAATGCAGAGCTATGGGAACAAACGGTTATCTTCAAGAATTTTTACTGTTTTGCAATTTTCTTTTCGGAAACGAATTGTTCAAGAATAGAAGCATGTTTTTTGATATTCTGAAAATTTAAAAATGACACCTGGACACGGGAATCAAACCCGGAACCTTTTGCTTAGTACGCCACTGCTCTAACCACTGAGCTATCCAGGAATCGTCCTGTGCCCAAGGTCATTCTTCACCCATATTTTAAAGCAATTTTCAGAATATGATATCTGTGCGGAGTGATACCTCACTAAATGCATACACAATAGCTTCGGCTACTTGATTCTTAACATGTTGATTGAGTTATACTTTTTATATACATACCTCCAATATAATTTTAACAGTGATCAAATATCAATAATTTTGACATTTTTCAATATAAAACTGCTGGTTACATAACACCTAATAAACACCGATACATTATCTTAGAAGGGATGTTGTAAATATTACTATAACAATTTCAGTCGTTAGAGAAAACCGATATTTTCAACAGTATGGTTTTTTTCGCAAGACCTGTCCGAGCGCTAGCGCCATCTACGGTTTCCACGACCCATCTGTTCTTGTTGGCGCGGAAGGATACTTTGGTCGGTTGTGAAGCCACGCCACGCCTTTCACCCTCCCGCCCACCATCCACACAAAATAGGGTTTAGACTTGCACTCGACAGGGCCAAGGGCCTTAATCATGTTACATACGCCAAGCTCTTCAGAACATCCCACAATTAGTTTACACGTTTGTTTTGAAAGTAAGATTTTCTTGTGTATAGATACATTCCAGTAAATTACATTTAGCAAACCATCAGTAGGCAGGATATATTTATTATTATTATTATTATTATTATTATTATTATTATTATTAGCACCGCGTCTTACTACCCGTTCGGGTTATACGCACTTACGCTAGTGTGTAATGGTAGGGTGATTGTGAGATGAGATGAAGGACCTACAGTTTAACGTGGAATCCGAACCACGGTGGAGGCCTGGGCATTCCCCACATTCACAAGATGTCTTGTCAGAGGTGAAGGAAGTAGGTGCAAAACGAGGACAAGGGGTTCTTGTTTTCGGAGAGTTTTTTTGGGAGTGTTAAGAGGATACTTCTCGCACGGGACCGGAGGGTGTAGTTCGCCGATACAGACGTATCCAAGGACTGTTTACTGGAAGGACTGACTTCCGTCGTATGTTACCAATTAAATGTCCACATCATATTATGTAGTTCAGTAGACAATAAATCCATACATAAATTGAGTTCGATAATTTTAAACTCTCTTACCTGACAACTCCCACCATTTAATAGGATATCTTTACAGATTAACATACAGATAATAAGTTGTGGTGGTAGGGGAGGGGGAGGAGGTGGAGTGGGGGAGTGGACAGCGATACTTATGTAAATAATATTTTGGCATTTATATTCAATGTGATATTTTACAAACAATTATATTTCGTTAACTACATCTTTGAGTGATTCGGTCACATCTCACCGACTACGACTTGACCTAATAATACGTGTAGTTGGCATTCTAATTTATTTGATTCGTTTAGCATTGAAATACTCTCACAGTCTCGACAATAATTTTAAAGTACCAAGTAAACGTAGGTTTTATCTAAGAAACACGATGTATTAGAGCGTAATATTTTTTTCCCCGTCAGGGTGCGAGATGATAAGACATCAGTGGTGTAGTCCCAGGTGCAAGGGTTGAGATTATACCCCCTCTTCCTTCGCACCGCTCTCCCTCATACACAGTCATACACAATAGCAATGTACACTCCGTTCACCTTGAAAAGTGAGTCTTAATTTGACGGACTATACCAGTTGTATTCAACATTTCTCTGTTCGCGCACCGCCAGATAGAACCTATCTTCAACTCCGTACGCCCAAAGCCGCTGGCGCATACAGTAAGCCACAGCCTATATATTATACTATAACCTACAAAACAATCTATTAAAAATAAGTTTTAAATGACAATTATATAAATAGTCCAATTTTCATAAGGACAGTTAAAATAATAATATTTGGTGTGTGGTCAGTATTGATACTAAATTATTAGCGTTATTTTATAGGTTTTGGTAATATCTATTATTACTGATATCTGCAGATCAAATGGCTTGACGCATGAATACGAGAAAGTATACTAGGTAACTTCTATAGCTCTTTTATTATGAAAATTGGGCTGTATATGTGTTTTATTGATATTTCTTAGCCCCAGACTGCAGTGCCGGATTTAAGGAGGGGGGAAGGATCACCCTGAAGTCCCCCACAAAAAGGCCCCTTCCCCCCTACAAACCCCCAAATGAAAGAAAACAATTTTAGTTTTCTATGGTCGATATTATCTACAACCTTCAACCCAATGGTGACGTAACCTTAGTGTAGGGAAGGCCAAGCAATAAAAAAGTTTTTATGGACTTGTCTGG